>CM060947.1:92040956-92291763 GCA_030765055.1 Mantis religiosa | reverse complement strand
AGCAACTCAACCTTATATACAATTGTAGAATTTTAATTATTGACATAATAAAGGTGTGTAATCTCTATGTGTTATTTTAAATGCAGTTCGTTTAGTTTTTATCTTATAAGTACTTTGTATGTACTTAAGTGACAGCCTCCAAATGCGAGAAGTGTTGAATTGATCAGCTAAATAATTAAATTATAGTTCAGCTTTTAGGTACAGAACGAAATAGTGTTATCAATTGTATTATATATATAACTTTCAAGTTTTACGATGGGGAAAGTAAGCCAATTTTTCGCATGTTGGACGAAGTGTTCATATTTGTGAACAATTTACAATTTTAAATCACTTGTGATTTTATGAGAATCTTAAATTTACCGTGGCTATAGAAGTTCCTTTTTATTGCAATTTAAATTAATGAGTAGGAATTGATTTCGTTTTCAGGTTTATGATTTTTATGATACAGAGAAAGGGGCGCGAGCGCGCGCGCGCGCACACACACACACACACACACACACACACACACACACACACACACACACACACACACACACACAGAAATTATTTCCGAAATGCATTTCTTTACGTTAAAAATATACATTTTCGGTGAATACTTCCTACAACCGATAGAAGAAATGAAAGCAAACAGCTTGTTATTTCTTTTTTTTTTATGAAAGCAGACATTACAAAACATGATATACCTGATATATCAGTTATTCGCAATATTTGGTACTATAGGAGGACAGATAAATAGTTCTCTACTATAAACCTGCTTTTATCGGTCTAAGAGCTCTTTCACAAACAAAACTAAAATCGAATTGTTATTTATGCACACTTTTTTATCTGCTGTAGTTCTCATATTCTATGTTGGGATGAAACACAGCTTAATTTTGCTAAATGGCCTCTTTAGCAGGCTTCAAATTCTTTTTAGAGCCCTAAATTACAATGCGGGACCACCGACTTTACTTCCCTTCCGAAGCAAGTCATGCTACAGTGCTTTACGCCCGAAAAAAATCTATCACCTGCCGGGTTTCAACCCATGATCTCCTCAGCAACCAGAGGCTAGCATTTTGTGGGGGGGGGGGGGAGGGGACCCAGAATCCATAGAAATTGTAAAGTGAATATTAAGATCCTCATCCAGGTTCTTAGACTTGAATCACATGCCCCTTCTTTCTACTTCTGTTCTGTCTGTGAGCATAGTACCGGAACGAATCTCTTTTTTGTTCTGCATACGTTCAGAAAGAGAACAAGATTGGATAATTTTTTGTTGTGAAAAATAAAGGAAAGGGGGAGGAATTATGCGAGAGAGTGCAATTAATGAGCTCGGCCGGACGATTATTAAAACGCCAGACCAATTAGGAGCCAGATGAATGAGAAACTTCATTCTACGTGTGGGCGAACTTTCATCGCCTTGTGGGGCTGTAGTGAAATCTCGCCTGCGAAAATGGTTATTCAAATGAGCTAGACGTGAGCTGAAAATGAGACACATGTTCCTTGCAAAACGTTTAGAGACCTCTGAGTGACCTGAGAGACCTCTGGGTGTTTGCAACAAAGACATACAAGACTGTCATTGTTCAATACGTTCTTCAATGTTAAACGAATAGTTCATATAGATTGGATCACAAACGTTTTGTTCAACTACCCAGTATAAATATTAGATATACTAGCTGACAGGGCATGACTATATCTATCAAATTATCTCGAAGACAATAATTGTTATGAGCTCATCTGCTCATAATAAAATTTGGCAAACCTGTGTTGTTGTTAAAACGTTATTCAAATTCTTATTATTCTTTTGTTTTCAGAAAAAAAAAATTCAGTAATAACTTAATATGCTCGTTTTAGAAGCTATACTTGTATAAACCTGTATCATGATATTGTCTTATATATTCTTTCAAAATGTACAGACAACAGCTTAACAACCGCATGCCAAATGTACAGACTAGCCTGCAGTAGGTAGACTAACTAAAGTAGATTCCTTTCCTTACAATATAGAAGGTTGTCTAAGCGAAATCTGATTTTCAGTTTTTCATAGCTTATAAATCTACTTAAATGAAGGTGGTGGAGCATTTTGGAAATTTCTTTTGGACACCTCCGGCTCATGCTGCCATACGCGGAATTGAATTTCCTCTACTCCACGTGTACTGCATTTTTATAGCAAATGTTAATAAAATACAGGATGATCAGAAAAATGTATACACACTTTAACCATCATCGAAATTATATTTGCCGTGCTACAAGGTGAGAAAGTAATATGTTTCTGCAATAGATGGCAGCAGAATTGTTACTCTAGTCACTCAACCCAGTTAGTGGCAAGGAAGTTACTGCAAAATGGCGAACGTCGTTTGAACCTTGTTATCCTCCACACTCTCCAGAACTTACGCCGCGGGATTTCTTCTTATGGGGCACAGTAAAGGATGAGGTGCACGAAAGTAAACCACATAACCTAGATACAGTTTGGAATGAGGTTCAAGCGATGTGCGCACATTGGTCACATTGGTACGATGTACGGAAGCAGTGGTGACTCGTAGTCGTACTATTTATTGATGTTGAAGGCCACTAGTTTGAATAGTGATCACATTTGCACTAGAAAGTGCATTTATGTTTCAAATTTCACTTTAAGTTTTCCATTTTCAGCAATTGAACCTTGTAGAACGGAACATAAATTTTCTATGACAGTGTGTACTTTTTTTGACGCACTCTGTATATTTAATCCTCCAAATATTAATATGTATATTTATTGTTGGGGACATGCACTAATGTCGTATTACGTAGTTGAAATTTACCCTTTAAAAATAAACTGTTTACTTTCCTTTATTTGTCAAACTACGATTTAATTCATACAGAATTTAATATACTGTGCCATATGTAATGTCGTTTTTTAAGAAAACAATTATCTGAAATATATTCTGACAAGCCATCGTTCAGTGAGGTTTATTATTCCACGATGGTACATACTAGTCTCCGGTTTTTGATGTGAAGTATTTGGTGACAGTCACTTGCACTGCTTCAAAGTTGTCAAGATTTCTTCCATGCAGAAAATGGGTCATGGATAAAAAAAGATGACAGTCTGATTGTGAGAGATCGGGACTGTATGCTGGGTGTGGTAACAGTTCGATTTGTCCTGGTTATTCGTGCAGTATGACGTGCTGCATTGTCCTGATGCAATAGAACTCTATTTCGGTTAACTAATGCTGGGTATCTCCGTTTCAAAATTTCATGAACTCGTTCCAGTTGTTGAGAATATAAATCCGCATCGCTCACACATTTGGAACAAACCCTCAGTGAATTACGCTTTCAAAATTCCACCAGACACTCAACATTACTTTGGGATCGAATAGATTTTTTTAACGATGACTTTGACAGGTTAGCGGGGATCAAGCCAGGGTTTCGGTAATATACCAATTTTTCATCACAAATGACAATTCTCCTGACAAATCTAATATCCATGGGATTACGGATACGCTGATGACAGATATCCACCCTACGTTCAGCCTGTTGAGGTGTTAGCTTTTTTTTTCCCCTGTAATTTACGTCCTACAACGTTAAGTCATATCGGACGATGAATGGAATGGGTGAAATGATGCTCAAAAGAGCCCAGGGTCTAGAGAGCTTAGATTTACCCAACATGCGTCTTTAAGGAAGGAAAATCCCCGGAAAAACCTTATCCAGGTAACTCGCCCTGACCGAGATTCGAACTCAGGACCTCTTGAACGTTCGGCAGACACGCTACCACCACGCTATCGAGGCTGGCAGGTGTTAGTTAATGAAGTACTCATCTACAGCTTCTTTATGACTTTCCAGGTGACTGTGTGTGATGTGTGGGATCCTTAGATGCACCAAGTTCTTCTGAAATCCTGCGGGTAATTTTTTCGGATTATTTTTTCTCGCAAAACTTGGCGTGTTACCTCAGTATTCTATACTTTAGGTCTTCCAGAACGTGATAAATCTTTAATGTTTTCATCTCCATTGCTGAAACGTTGGAGCCATCGTTGTGCCACACGCTCAATAACGACACCTTCTCCTTCCACTTCACGTATTCTTCGAGCTGCGGCAGCGGCTTCTCTATAATCTTGTTTACCAGTAGTGTTTTAGAACTCTAAGTTCAAACTTTGTTATCTATATTTTGTGATAGTTTATTAACAACCGAAGACTGATACATGCTCACAATGCACTAGCCATGGCATCCTGTAAATAGCATAGCCAAACCAAAGAAACCCAATAAATTTTCAAAAACAGCAACATAAAAAACCGACATTATTTAGGAGACAACCTAATATAACTCTTTCGGCGCAAACAACGTGTCAGCTTCAGTTACTTGCAAGACGTGATTAATCAATCACAGTGGCTTTATTGCACCTTTATTGGTTTTGAAAGCTAACTGTAATTAATTCTACTTTCGCGAAATATTTCAGTTATTCACTATCACCGAAAAAAGTATGCAGTGCGTTATGTGTTAAATCTTTTATAAACTAATACACGATTTCATCTCACGGGTTTAACAATAGTTATAACAAAAATTGTATTTCATCAACAAGTAGTTAGCTTAACACTCGTGTTAAATCTCTTGTTAAACTAACAAGTCAAATTTCTGATGTTAAGTTCTTAACAATTGTAAATAGTCAAGTTGGCAGGCGTGAACGCGGCTGTTTTCGATTTGCTATATTTAAGATCGTGTAAATGACATTTGTAATAGAGTACGGTCTATGAGGATTTTTTTTTTATTTGTTACATTTATACCCCGCCTTTAACTACAATGGTCATATCGGCGGCTGTTCTCCTTTGGAACACGTTGAGGGTGTTAACTCGTAAACGTTAGGTTTTAATCATTAGATCACGCACACATTCACACTCTCATTAATACTTCCAGACTCTGGGGAAGATGAGGAATTATCTTGGTTGGAGAAAAATCCCCACCCCCACCGCCGGGAATCGAACCCGGGACCCCAGGCAGGTGCTCTACCGATGAGCTACGGGGCCAGCCGAGGAGAAATTATTTTGAGGAGCTATCAGAAGAAAATTTTCTACAGAGGCATAGACTGTCGAAACAAGCTGCTATGAAGGTTACTGCGGAAGTACAAGAGAGGTTAGAACATGCATCGAAAGGAATATGCCGATCTCGCCTTTGCTTCAAGTATGAATAACTTTGCGATTTTATAATTCACTGAATTATGTGAATAATACACTGTCCACCTGCCGTCTTGAAACGTTCAAGGCACTTGCCACTTGTACTTCTTCGCACCTCGTTTTAAATTTACGTAATACTGAAGATGATGTTTAGTGTTTCTAGTAATGACACATACATTTAAATTAAATTCGTTTCCAATCTTTCCTCACCTGACATCGTCGATATCTTTATACTACGTCACCAGTTCAATTAATTCTTTCTCCATCCATGAAATTTTTTTTCATGGCTTTTGTTTACGATTTTGTTTATCCGCCATTTTTTAGCTGTGTGCAGACGAAAATGAAAACAAAAATCCATCGCAGTACGTTCAGAAAATAATAAGATTCATCCATAGCCTTCTATATCTGTAGTATTTACAAGTTTCTTGGTGTTAACACGAGTTTGTTTAACATTTTCAGAAAACAGGTTGGTGAAATGTTACAATTGTTACATTACATTTGTTAATGACGATTTTAAAATTTGTTGTTGAAATCGGGCATAAGACTTTCCTCATTCTGCAGTTGTTTTTGTTGGCCCCGAGCATAATTATTGTTTGTGTGTTTTGTAACATTATTTATATATTTTTTTTCTGAAAATTCACTTCACCTGGATAAGGCGAGTTTTGCACTTGATGGTCTCATTTAGTTAATACGCGGGAAAAGTTACAGAAGTAAAGAGTAATGGAGGTTCCTGTTTCAGAACTAATGGTGTCACGGTAGGTTGATACAGAACAAGCTCTTCGATGTAAATATTGATGGAGAATTTAAAACCAGGCTGGATTATCGTACAATACAGATTTCAATCCGTACCTCTAGTCATCCTTTAGTTAGAAATTTCAAAGGATGGCCTCGGATTATTATACTTATTACTTTCTTTACTAGCGAAGGCATTGCAAACTACCCACAACTTGAATACAGAGATTTCATTTGAAATATAGATTTTGAGATATCTTGGATAAGAAGCGTTTTAAGCTAAAATTCCGTGTACGTGTGTGAACATTTTATGTTGCTTTGGTGAGGGTTGTTTTCTGTATGACGTGTTAAATGTGTTAGAGCGCTGCTCAATGATAGGAGCAAATGAACAAAACAAACAAGCAACCTTGAGTTTGTAATGATGATCAACCCTAAGTTTCCTTCTGCACTGTCTTGATTTTCTAGCTGTAGAGTACGGTAGTTAAGGAATTAGTTACATCGTAACACGTTAAATAGAATTCTCTATTTAGGTGTCCTACAATAAAAGTCAGACGAACAGCAACATCTCCAAGGATGACTGTCACACGTTTGTCCTTTCAAGCAATCTGAATATTATCGCTACGATGTGGATTGTGACTATGGTCAGTCATACGTGGACACAATGAAAGTGCAGTGAACTTAGTAAGATCAAAATCAGTGCTTTGAACAAAATACCAAAGTGAAGACAGATCAAAAACAGAGAGAACAGCCTCGTGGAAATGTGTATAAATTCAGAAGAAGAAATAACAAAATGAATCTAATAACAAGGAGTATTGGTATTTAAGAAGATGGGAATGGGCGACTGTTCAAAATATTTATATATGAAACCATAAACACACTTCCCGGCTCATATTATAATAGATACACAGTATATTTCATTATCATTATTCCTGTAGTAAACCGGTTACCGTGAGAAATGGCGTAATTCCTACCATAGAAAGCCACAAGGAACAAGTTCAAGTTTATTTTCTATTAAATGTTTTAATAATGCTTTAAGTTTTACTATGTCGATTCTCAAAACATTACATCACATCTCAGTTGCACAGAGGGGAAAAGTAAGCAAACAGCAATGGAGGTGCATGGAGGAAAGGGAGAGAAAAAGATGGAAGGCTAGAACGGGATGGAAGAGAAGTACTAAAATGGAATGACGAGAGAGAAAAGAAGGAAGAGGGTGAGAGAGAACGGAGAGAGCGGAGATAATATCTGCATTTAATGCAATTTCGCAAGTAGCGCTCTCTCAATGGTGTGGAGTAGCGTGTCTACCTCTCTTTCATAATGTCGAGTTTGTATCTCGGATGAAACGAGTTTCCTGAATAAAGCTTTTCCTGCATTTTTCCTTTCTTAGAAGACGCATTTATGTAAGTTAACTCTCAGTTAGAGGGATGCTGGACTCATTTGAGCCTTATTTTACTGATCCATACATTCACCGCTGATATGACATACAGGTCAAAGATCTGCAACCGCATCCTCCCCTTGGTGCTGGTGCAAGTCAATGACCTCCAGGAGAAACTGCATAAGATACAATTAGAATACAGCTAATGCATAAGGTCGGTAATGATGGAGAACGCCAGTTAACCTATGAGGAAATTACCTTTAATTACACATACACCCTTGTGGCTTTACTCCCCCTACCTAGACATTTAACAACACAAAGTGAAAGCGTAGAATTAGATGGTAGAAGCAGTGAACTAAACTGGGACATTCATTTTTGAAACTTTCCGAAGATATTTACCGTGCCAATAAGCTACTTTCAGCTATAAATAGGAGCACTGTATATTATGCAAAGCGCAGGCAAAGCTAAATTACATCCACATTTAAACAAAATATCTGATATTCATTCAGTGACACATAATTTCAAATTTTTAAAATGGTTGATACACAGTTTTACCTTTTAAAGCCCCGACTTCGTTTACTAGGACAGATCGTTTAAAGCGCTTTTTTAATAAATGCATCAGAGTAGAAACTATTTGAGTTTTGGGTGGTTCAGATTCACCCGAAATAATTTGCTGTGTTTAGTGAGCAGGAGGAATTTAGAAGCCTACCACCAAACTAAAATAGGTAAAACAGTTCCAATAAACAGCAATCTGAAGTGAAGATTTTTAAGATATAACTCCTTTGACCGGTCAAGTCGATGAATGAAAAGGTTAAAATGATGCTCATATGAGCTCGGCGTCCATAGATCTTAGAATTATCTGAAATTTATCTTTCAGGATAAGGAAAACCCCCGGAATTTTTTAGTCAGGTAGCTCATCCTAACAGAGATTAAAACTCGGCACATCTTGAATGTGAGCCAGACACGTTCAGCCTCATACCTCAGAAGTGGACTGAAGATTTGTTTATTGTGGTATCCACCATAGAGAACCTGTTCCTGGTGCAGCATTTATTTACCTCTGATAGTAATGTGTACAGCTAGATTGGGCTTACCACAGTTTAGAAAAAAGTCAAAATGTCTAGCACTAGTAACAGTGAGATTGAACTTACACTTCCAGAAATTACGGCAAAAACACTCAATGTTACCAATAACTTGTTGCCACAAAAGTCAATAAAGGTGTACGAGAAATTTTATTCACAATTCATGGATTGGATAATATCAAAAGTCATGAAATCATTCTCAGAAAATATATTCCTAGTGTATTTCGAAGAATTGTCCAAAATATGAAATCATCGACCTTGTGGACTCACTATTCTATTTTGAAATGAACACTCAACGTTAGGCACCAAATTCACTTATCTAAATACTCAAAACTGAGCAGCTTACTAAAACGCAAATCAGGATATAAAGGGAAAAAGCCAAAACATTTACACCCGATGAGTTGAAAACATTTATAAAAGGAGCACATGATGTTAAATACCACATTATAAAAGTAAGTTTCTTTGTTTAATGCTACCAATGTTTTGTTTTAATGTTTTTAGGTTAAACCAGGGATGCATACGCTTCCTTGCCCTACACGTGTTGTTTTCCCCACACCACTGACCAAGGCAGCGAGAGACACAGCGTTGCTACTAACGCGTAGCGTATCTTTGTTCTAAGTGAAGCCAGATTACAAAAACTGGAAGAAATGAAAGCACCTGTTAAATATGATCCTAATGTTGAAAATATGGTACATCTTTCTTATAAACATTGTGGAACTTATTGGAAAAAATATGAAACCATTTACTGAAAGCGGATTTATCAAGCAGAGCTTGCTAGTTGCTGCGAAGGAATTTTGTCCCGATTTAGTCGATTTTTTTTGCATCAGTCTCTCTCGAGGTACAGTAAGAGACGCATAGAAGAATTGCGTTGTGATTTGAAAGGGAAATTAAAGGACAAAATAAGGACATTAACATGTTTTTCTCTAGCCCTGCACGAATCGGTGGACAGATCTGACGAGACACGGTTAATTGTATTTCTGAGAGGAGTTGATAATTAATTAAACATCTTATTTATGGCACAATTGCGACTATGGGAAGGACAACTGGTAGTTGCAGATTCATATCATTTCCCTTGTTTGCGTTCTGGTTCACAATAAACATCATACTTTTGGAAAAGTATGCAGAACTTCTAAAGCAACTACATGACACATTTCCTCCGCAATTTGAAGATATAAAAATTTGAGGCAAATATCCAATTATTTTGCACTCCTTGAAGTTTCCAAGTAGTGAGGCCCCACACGAGCTACAAATGGAACTACTTATACTGCAAAATTCCACGACAGTAAAATGTTTTGAGAAAGAATGATGACAATTATTTAATTCTTTGCCCTGTAGTGATTATTAGAGATTACGTTTGTTTGCATCTAATTTAATGGCAGTCTTTGGCTCCACATATATCTGCGAACAAACCTTTTCAAATATGTACTATATTAAAAGTGAGTATTGCAGCAAGATCAGAGACGATCACCTTGCTTAACGTTTGAGACTGTGCACTTTGTCTTTTGCACCACATATAGAAGATTTTGTAAAACATAACTTGTGCCACAGAAGTACTGCTAAGAAATATTAGTTATTAAGGAGTAAACATAGTTCGAACGCTTATGATTTCCTATATGTCAGAATGATAGCGATGTTACGCCACTGCAACTCGGTAACCATAGGTAAACGCACGATTCTATCGTAGCGGGTGGAAAAAGCTGATTTCAACCTCCCCTTTGCTTCTTCAATTGAGCACCCCAGGGTTAAACTGTGTCACACGTTAACAGCTGTTTATAGTGAAGTAGTCATTATTCTGCGCCTGCATACTATATACTACGTCTCACTTTAGACAAAGCAATAAGAATTGCAAGATATTACTCAAAACAGAAATGAATACTTTGAAATGAAACCTTTAATTTAAATACACGATAAAGCATAAACAGTCGCATGAAACTTGACTTTTGGTAATTAAAACGCTCGTATCATATTTATTAACATCGCTTCGCTCGCTCGGTTTATAATAATACTCGCGTTTTAAGTACTAATATAATCTCGTTGTATAATATACTACTTTAGTGATAATGCCTTCCCAAAAGAGTAAGGCCTGTTGTTGTTCTTAGGCTGAGGTGCTCCAAGAAAAGTCTGCTCTTGTATATCTTGTCAATATTAGTACACGTTCATCAGGTTGTAGAGAGTCGCCGTGGGTCCTCTGGTATACATTAGGCTAGAATGTGTGTGAACTGAATTCAAACAGGTTATGAACCTGAAATGTAGATTGAACACTTTTGTACATTTTGTTGTCTTCTCATCCCCTACTCTAATGATCTAAACTTGGACTTAAGGAACTATGGTGTCACCATTCATATTAACACTCTGGAAACTATAGATTCGACACTAACTCGTTTTGTTATTTATACTTGTTACCTTTTCCTAATTTACAATACTATTTCCATTTTTAAATCATAGTACTATCCACCTAACACAAGAAGGCAAGTCAAAGGAATGTGTAACATAATTAATTTTGCTGTCCGCATGATGTTTATGGTTGCCATCCGGATATGATAAGAATGCTGGGTTCATCTAAAATAAATTGCTGTCACGTAACTCACCCATACATACACTTACTGAAACGAGCATTAGATCTGGCAGCATGGATGACTCATAGGAACTCTCATACACTCATTTCATAGTAAACAGATCCGCTACTAGAGCAGATAAATGGTTGAAACCCCTCTCCCTATTCAGGCTCCTCTTTCCTTCTTGTAGTGATCATAATTATGATGATGATTTATGTTTATGGGCGCTCAAGTGCAAGGTCAGTATGTGCACCGAGCTTAGTTGAAATTGCTTCAGGTCTTCCGCAGTTATACTAGAACTTCCATACATTCATTTGTTTTAAAAGTATGTTAATTGCGTATAGTTTAAGTACTATTAATTACTGATTAGCTAAATGGTAAATTATAATTTGATATATTTAAGAATAAAATATGTAGTTTTTCCTTAATCGACAGCGAAGAGCTATATCAGGTTTTGTGGTTTTGGCACCTCAGTTAGGTTCTGTGATTTTGGAACCTGGAATAAACGCAAAACGCATAAGGCGTCAAAATTTTCTTTGGTATCAATTTGACCCCCCATTTTATTGACCTGAAAAGAATATAGTGTATAAGTACACAAAAACTAACCACACAATTTTGAAGAGCAAAAATTCTCTATGAAATAACCCAAAACATCTTGCTAAAATATTTTTATTTTGCATGCAAAACTTTCACTTAAAATTAACCAGAACTGATGAGCCAACCAATAAATAACTTGCTTTAATGACGGTTTTCCATGAGCTACAACACAATATAAACGTGCCTGTCCCTAGTGTATAACAATCCTTCCGGTATCTCCTTACGCTTAATCCTATGCTTTTTGCTCTAACGTCCTAAGACGATTATAAAACTGATTTCCTGCACTTCCTTTATGTCGCCGACTTAGAAGAATGCGAGATAAAGAAATGGAGGAAAGGCAACTTATCTGTTGGACTGGATGTGTTGCAGGTGTGAGGATTTCAATTAGATATAATTAAACACCTTTCTTAGCCTCAGGGAGGACATGTGACGAAGTCTTCCTATTGGAGTAACGGCTTGCATACTCTCGCGATTTTAAAGGGCACGCTTACTCGGAGCACATTGTCAGCATTTTTGTTCAACATTATTGTACGTCGTGCAATTAATCACACAGGCCTAACAATGTGACATAATATGAGGGCTGTTCAATAAAGAATGATCATAATTTTTTGACGGTCATAATTTTTTGCACTAAAATTCAATCTTTATATTCTGTTAGCTTAATGTGAAACAAACACGCCGTAGTAGTTTCATTGTTGATACTCCTGGTTATTGCTTGTGTGAACCAGGCAAGTTCAGATATGTTTAGTATCGCCTGCCGTTGCAATGGAGGTAACACGCGAGGAACAATGTGCGGCTTTGAAATTCTGCTTTCGTCTCAACAAATCTTCAGTTGAGGTCTATACAATGTTACAGGAGGCCTATGGAGAGTCTGTTCTTCCCTACAGCATAGCTCGAAGGTGGTTTAAAATTTTTAAAGAAGGAAGACAATCAATTTCAAAGGAAGATGGACCCGGCGCTCCAGTTACTGCTCTTAAGGAAGAAAACATCAACATTACTGCTGCCATATTTGAGGTAGAATAAAGGAAAATAAGTCACACACTGGGTAAACTTTATTTTGTTGTTGTACAGTTCACCGCTATCACTGTTTCAGTTCTGTTGAATAATACATTAGTGATTTTGTTCATACTGCTACAAGAATTTCTAAATTACAAATCATGACTCTATCACTAAATGACAGACTAATACTGATTCAATGTTATTATGGAGGCTAGAGGAGTTCATCTGAAGGTTTTAACAGTTTGAGTGCAGGCTCATATACCATTCGAAATTATGGGGATTTAATAAGGAAGTTTGAGGAAACTGGTTCTGTTGCTGATAAGAAGGAACCTGGAAGGCTAAAAATAATCAGTGATATCACTGTTGACGAGGTGCTTCATGGAAATAGTGAAGTAAGTAGAAATAATGATAATGGTTTCGGTATTGAGGGAACTTTGGTGAGTAATACCACAGTTTGGAAAGTTCTAAGAAAACATCTTACACTGTATCCATATAAACTGAAACCAACGTGTGCTCTAAAAGAAAGTGACAAGCGGAACAGATATGATTTTTATTTACTTGTGCTAGAGGAGATTCAAATTAATAATGATTGGTTGTATAACAGACGACGCACACTTCTCTCTTAAGGGTGGAGTTAACACACACAATTGTAGAATTTGGTCAGAAAATGACCTGCAAATTTTAATTTAAAGAAGTCTTCATGATTTATAAGTTATTGTATACTGTGGGTTCAGTTCACAATTCATCTTGGACTTTATTTGTTGGGAGACAACAATAAAATGACAGACTTTTACAGTAAATGATGAGCGCTACTATGATCATGCTACAAAATTTCGTCATCCCTAGATATGGAAAAACATAATCTACATGCAAGATTGTGCTCCATTGCATATCTACACCCCTGCAAAGCAATTGCCTACCCATTTCTTTGGCGGTATTGTCACAGTATACACTTTCCAACAAAGTGGCGGCCGTATCTCCAGATACAAATTCGACCGACTTTTGGTTTTGAGGTTAACTTAAGGAACGATTTTTGTGAGACACTCAACAACCCGAGCAACTGAAACATGCTATGTCGCAAGAAACTGCTAATATTCCAAGTCATATCTGCAAATTTCTGTTAATAGAGTCGCAGAAGGAATGATGTAAGTTGATCAAAAATATGGAGGACGTGTTCTCTATTATTTATAAAACCCCATTCTTTTCTCCCTGCGTGACTTATTTTCTTTTTTACTATTTGAAATATTGAAATATTTACAGTGCTTTAAAGTTTGAAATGAATTTTTAAAGACATAATGATCATGGTTGTTCAGTTATACAAAAATATGGACAACTTATTCAGAATAAAGGGGCTTCTCAAAATAATCAGAGAAATTTAAGACATATAATTTATTTACTGTGCAAATATATTAAACATATGGTACACTCCGATGTATTAGAATCATTTTAGATAAAATAAATAATAATGAAAACAATTCCTAAACATTCTTTGGAGAAAAATTCTCACTTTTTCTTGTTTACAAAATATTTAACACTGCGTTGCATTTATACCAAAATGTCTACTGTGTTTCCATAAGTTCACGTTTCCTACTTATTTGACCCGAATGCAGATGCATATGTTCTTAAACTTAAACATCACATTTTGGTTTCTTGTAAACCAAAGTTTCAGTAAACGCTGCGCGGAAGTTGAAAGCACACCTACAACAATGGAAAATAATTGTGTATGACAAATCCTCTTTCTTCCTTTATCGCTATAAAGCAGCCGTAATAATGCAACTGACAATGACTCATTGTCATTGTATATCATTCTATCCTAATTTCACCAGAATTAGTAGCCCACTGTTCGTGAATGTGACTTTGTTACTGTGACAGACCTCATCTGTTCGCGCAGATTCCAAGGTCACAGAAACAGCAGTAACGTACAAGCGCAATTCCAAGTATTGACTCCGGGTTGTGCTCGAAGCTACTAGAAATCGCTGAGACTGCAGTTCCAGCATGAATGATAACATTCTGGTAATTGTTGCGGTGTTATATAAGAGTGTGGACAGCAAATAATGAGATCTGCAACAGTCACATTAAGTTAGCGAGTGAACTGTTGTGACTCCTTTGTTACGTTACTAAATGAGTGTATTACTAGATTTTAGCATGCCAAAGCTGTTCTGTGCTTGATTTATTGTTCTGGCTCAGGAATTCAAACAAGATTTCATAGACACAGATGGAACTGTTATTGGATATACTATTTGCGATTCAGGAATTTAGTTAGATAAAACACACCAGCGAGATCACATAAAATGGAACATTTCCAGCTCTAAGCATCAAATGAACAAGACTCTTCAGCAAACAATCGCGACAGCCTCTATTACGAAATGCTTGTCAACAGAGTTCTTCAAAAAGCTGAACTTTTAAAGAAATCAGCATTGAGTTGTTTGCAGCTCTTACACAAGCAGGAATTCCCCTCAGTAAAGTGAGCCATCCAGCCTTCAAGGCATTTCTTGAAAAATACACAAAGATGTCAATGCCGAACGAGAGTACTTTAAGAAAAAACTAATTGGAACTTTCTTACCAAGAAACCATACAAAGAATCAAGGAGAAAGTGTCTGATTGCGATGTGGGAATCATTGTGGATGAAATTATAGACTCAATGGAACGATATGTTTTGAACATTTTAGTTTTTCCCTTAGCAGGGGAGAAGGTTAAGTCCATGTTGTTAAAAATGCATGAACTGCAGAAAGCCAATTCCAGCATAGTAATGCAACCAATTATGGACTTTTTTCTAAACTCTGTCCTGCTGGTATCGAGTTTGATAACCTTTCTCTTGTGGTTATGGACCAGGCTCCATACATGACTTCAGCTTAATCAATTAAATCCTTTATCTCCTAAGTTGAAGCATGTGACATGCTTGATTCATGTCCTTCACAGGGTTTGTGAATCCATAAGGAAGGAATACGACATCGCAAATCAGTTCACCTCTGCACAGAAGAAGATTCTGCTGAAAGCTCCGAATCGTGTTGTGGCCTACAAGGAAACCACTGGCCTGCCCCTTCCAAATTTCCGGGCCATTACTCGCTGGGGATCTTGGCTTGAGTGTTGCTATGTTGCATGAGAATTTTGACAAAATTAAAGAATTTGTGCTTTCTTTGGATCCAGCCTACAAAGGTGCAATTTACAAGGCACAGCAACTTCTGTTAGCGGAGAAAATACATAATTTGCAGACAGAACTATGTTGTGACCATAGTTATAAGTACCTGACTGCAGCTACTAAACTATTAGGACAAGGTTTGGAACAGGAGAAACAGTGGGAGCAGTTAGAAGGCTTTGCCAAAGGCAAACTTGAGTTTAGTATTCAGAAGAATCCGGACATTGAGGATTTCGCCACATCTGTAAAGTGAATACAAGATTTGCCGCAATGGTGTGTTTCTTTAGATGTCGAAAGTAGCTTTAACATCTGCAAACACCTTTTATCTCCTAATATAAACAGACTTGCATTTAAAAATGTAGAGATACTTAATGTCTTGAAGTATAACAGCTTCATGTGTTTTCCTTCTTCTGACGAGTGATAATTTGATGTACTTGTTCGTAATAAATTAGAATAGAGGTAAGAGAAATTGTTGACTTAGTTGACTAAACCAACACCTTTTTGTTACTTTTTATACCTTATTTGAGCACCTTTTCACTTCCTTTTTTCATCTGAAATTTGCACCTAAAAGTCCTGACCTTGGTGATGAGTTAAGATTTTTCTGTCGCTAAGTTCATTACACTAAGAAAGAGGGCCACGAGTAGGTTGACGTCATGATAGTGTCTGTGGGGATTATTCCACGAAATGACGAGCTAGGAATTTCCTGTTACTTTAACAAACTGTAAGGTTCGTCAAACTAAGGAAGGATGTAAGAATATAATTTTATAATTTTAAGAATATGTTACGATCCAATTTATAACAAAAATATAAGTAAATTAACATTTAGTACCCCAAAATGTGTACGTGATGCTGCTGGTGCTGCTGATGATGATAATGAAGAGAACTAGCAGGGGGAGGAGCGGGAGGAGACAAACGTTGCTTTCCTTTAACGCCATTGCTCCCAAAATAAGATCACAGTAAACATTTCTTTAAAAATTTTAAAATACACGACGTAAGTTTTAAAAACATATGCTCCTTTATTGACTTGAGTTTCGTGTACTTAACATACTCAGCCAACTATACTTTCCTAAAATTGAAATTTTCATGAAGCCCTACTGTTACTTGCTCAATCCTAAGGTAATAATTTCCTTTCTAACCTCCAGAATCTTATCCTATTTGCCTTGGCAACGTCTGCATAACTAAACATTATAAATATAACTGAATTCCCGAAACTCCTTGAGCTAATTGTCTTCGCTACAATGCCTTATATTAATTACGTTTTCTTAACGCGAAATTTGCTAAAGGCTCATAACAAACGTATCCTACATTATATACTGATTTTAGTATATGAAAATTATTTTTCTTTAAATGTTCCCTAAAAACTCAAGCGACTGGTTGGAATTTACTTTAGCGGAGAAAAGAATTTAATATCATGAAAATAGCGTAAAATTTATCTGAAATCTTGCAAGAAAATTTTGGTTTGTACACCATCTTCATCACCGTTGTGAAAGACTATCTGAAAGTAGTGAGCTCCCAGAGCTTTGCTGTATATATTTGCTATTGGTATAAAGAAGCTGAATAACCTTGCTCCGGTACATATTGTTTGAATAATAGGGGATAGGATTGAATTGATTTGTTTTATAGATGCTGTCTGATAAATAATGTCGGTCTTTTAGAAACACAATTATTTCAAATGTGCTCTGACAAGCAATTAACTAATATTCAAAGTATAGACCATTAGATTGTATGGTATTGAGCCATCGTTCGGCCAGGTTTATTATCCCACAATGGTGCCAGTCTCTGGATATTGATGCGAAGAATTCGGTGACACCCACTTGCAGTGCTGCAATGTTGTCAACATTTCTTCCACGTAGAAATTAGACCATGCATTGGAAAAGATGCTAGTCTGATAGTTCGAGATCAGGGTTGTATGCTGGGTGTGGTAGCAGTTCGATATCTCCCAATTCCTGATTTTTTTCTGTGGTTGTTCGTCCAGTATGGGGTATTGCATTGTCCTGTTGCACTAGAACTCTATTTCGGTTAACTAATGCTAAGTATCTCCGTTTCAAAATTTCATGAAGTCGTTCCAGCTGTTGAGAATAAAGATCTGCATCTCCCGCACATTTGGAACAAACTCCCAGTGAATTACACCTTCAAAATGCCTCGACACACAACCTTACTTTGGGATCGAATTTATTCTTTTAGCGATGGCTTTGGAAGGTTGGTGGTGATCAAGCCACTGTTTCTGGGCATCAGGGTTTCGGTAATATACCCATTTTTCATCACAAGTGACAACTCTATCATCCATGGAATTACGGATAAGCTGACGACAGATATCCACTCTACGTTCAGCCGGTTGAGATCTGAGTTCGTGAGGTACAGATGTATACTTCTGTCTTAATGTGGCGATGTATGGTATCCTTTGATGCACCAAGTTCTTCTGAAATCCTAGGGCAGTTTTTAGTGGATTTTCTCGCCAAACTTGGCGTGTAACCTCAATATTCCATACGTCTTCCAGAACGTGGTAAATCTTAAATGTTTTCGTCTCCATTGTTGAAAAGTTGGAACCATGGTTGTGATATACTTTCACTAACGACACCTTCTCCTTCTACTTCACATATTCTTCGAGCTGCGGCAGCGGCTTTATAATCTTGTTTCCAGGAATGTTTCAGGACTCTTAAGTTCAAATTGTCTTATCTCCATTTTGTGACTGCTTATTAACTGAAGACTGATACAGGCTCGCAATGTACGCAACACTAGACATGGCATCCTCTAAACAGTATTGCCAAACCAAAGAAACTCAATAAATTTTCCAAAACTCTAAGATCAAAACACCAACATTACTTATGAGACAACCTAATAGTTATGCCTTCTATTTAACACGCGATCGTTCGCGTTGTTAGATAAAATCTGACAGTTAACAACATATTGCTCTAATTTGTTTATTTTTTCGTTCAAATAGATAATGCCTCAGCTGAAGCATTCAAGTGAAATTAAGTGTATAAATACAAAGCAACATTGTTGAATCTGGTATTGTTCAAAACGATGTGCATTGTTAGATCTTTTCTAACAGAGGAGTTATCGTGTAACAATGTTCTATAGTTGGCGTACATGACATATAAGGTATAAATATCAGAACTTGCATTTGCTTTTTTGGTAGTAGTTGAAATGAAACCGAAAACCGTTCAGGTAACGCAAGCCTAGCAAAGTCTTGTTGCTTTTTATCGACACACAGGAGTTTATTCTGAAACACTGTTATGTTTATTTGTAAATATTTTAAACACAAACTGTCCTGCTATAAGAAACGTAAACTGCAGGACCACATATTATTAGTTTTTTGTTTGTAATTTCTTTTAACCTATGACAATTGCTTTCATAATGCATGTTCTTTTCGTTATCAACATGAAGAACGCTTCTCAGGTGGTTGGAGGAAGAGAGGATGATATGCACAGGTCTAGATTCCAAATCTAATGCTCAATCTGAACAAGAGTAACTTGATACAGCAACAAAACAATCTGACAGCGGCTCTGATAATGGAGTTCTTTCATCTCCAAAACGAGGAAATTGCGAAACGGGTGAGGTAAAGATGGAACAAAATGGTTCAAGAACAAAGCCCCTCCAACAAAAATTACACGCCAGAATATTATACCTCAGCTTCCAGGTGTAAAAGGTGTAGCAAAGAATGCAAAGTCAATTCCTGATTGCTGGGAATTATTCTTTGCTGATAATGTAATGGGCCGCATTGTGGTATATACATATCATGAATTAGAAACAGTGGCTCAGTGTTATTCGGGTACTATGCTAGACTATCCTCAAGCAGAGGACATATGTCAGCCTTCTTTAATGTTCCCTGTTTTATTTTTTTGCACAATTTGACAGATATACCCACAGATTAATACCAGATGCTCAACTCCGTGGTAAACTTTGAAGCCGCATAGGGCGCTCTTTCCTGCACCTTTAGACCCCGGCGACCTTGGGAACTACGGCCGGTAATGTAGTAAGCTTCCATTGCCACCGAGCTATGGTGCATTAGCTTCCCCTACCCTTCCCCAACCGTGTTCAGCGACTGAGAGATTCACAGGATAGAATCCAACTTCTTTCGAAATCACATCTAGCCACACATGAATAGATTACGCGCATTTCAACTATCGCATATTAGCATAATACACGTCAAATACGTGAGGAAATATGCGGTAAACCATTCATCAGTGTGCGAGATGTGACTTCGAAAGAAGTTGTCCAATTTGTGAAAAAAATATCAAGAATCCACTTGAACTTTTCCTGTTAAATATGAATAATTGACTTCCACAAAGCATTATATCTTTATTCCTGTTGCAAATTGATAATTTTGTCTTTAAAAACAATTGAAATTTTAAAAACGAGAGAGTGAGATCACTTAAAGATGCTGTTGAGATTATACAAGAATCTGTATCCCCTTTCCCTCAAGCTTCTTAGTGTAATACTTAAAATAAAGATAACACTAAAATAATGATTCTGTAGATACAGGAAAACAGGAAAGGATACCATAATGTTATGTGTAATGCAATTTCTTTGTACACAAAATGTTGAAAAATTCCCTGGAATAACAATGAGAAAAAAAACCTACAGAAATATGTATATAAATTTGAAATGATACCAACAATATGTACAAAAAATAGCACTATTTCTTTAAAATGACAACAAAGCAGCTCTGTTAATAGTTACATTTAATAAGAATTTTAAAAGCTCAATAGTACATACATTATTTTCAGCACAAGTATACTAAAGTATATTTAGAGTAAAACCTGAAATTTGTGATCGATTCATATAAGATTAATAATGTCAAATTAGTACAGAAGTCAGTATTAGCAACTGGTGACATAAATTTCATAAATGACACTATTTTATATACTTCTAATCACTTTGGTTGAATTAATATTCACAAGTGCAGAATAAATTATGAAAAATAATAATTACATTAAAGCTGTATCATTCATTTAAAATTGTCCTAAGCTTAACTCTGTCTTCACAACACAAGAATATTACAGCGTTGAATTTTTAAATGCTTCAATGGTATGTATATGCACAGTAATGGATGCTGAAGAAGAAAATGTGCAGTTTTAAAAATAATATTTAATGCACAGTGTATCTTCCAATAAGAGGTTATTTCATGTAGTTATCTGACTGTGAAGTATAATTTGCTTAATGTGCACAGCAATTGTTTGGATAAATGGCTTGCTTTAACTTGATAAGACTTTAAGCAATGTACTTTATGACTAAGATGGCAAATGGAGCCCTCTGCATAGTGTAAACCTCTCCATCCATGACATACAACTGAACGTGTGTCAAATAAATAACTCAATGAAAGATTACACTATGAAATATTAATGCTGTTTGTAGTTTTAGTTAAGAAGTGAAAGTGATGGAACTGTGTGTTTGAGTAGTTAATAGAAAATAATTTAGTAATGTAATTTATTTGCTCACACATCTAACCATTATTTCTTTTCACAGTCCATAATTACCTTATGTGTTCACTACGAAGAAACAAGAAGTGCATTATATAGCAAAATAATGTGCAGTTTTATCTACTTTTCAAAATTATTATGTGGCTTCGCATCACTGCATGTAACGAATGGCTCATATATTAGGTTAAAAATCTTTTTCCCATGCCAAAGATTGAGATTTTCATTCCAAATTAGATCAATGAGAGGATGTTTAACAGTGTAGTTTCATGTCACATGTAACATTTCTGTGGGTCACGCTAGTAACGTTATATCACCCTTAAAATGGTTAGCATTACAGAAATTGTGTACCAATATTACTCATAAATGGTGGCAGGTACATGTTGAGAACAGATGTACCACAGAATACATAAATGCTGTGCAAATATCACTTTAACTTGTTATTTTTCTGAACCCATTTCTGTGTGTGTGTGTGTTAAGAAGGAAGAGGATTTATAACCTATTATTTATTGTGAAGCTTTACTAATTTGAGATCAAGCCACACTGTGTTTAGGTCCTAGCTAGCTGACATTGTGCATGTTTTAAGAATAACTGGAATAATAGAAATAAAATTAAAAGTGGCATATAATGATGATGACACAATGACATTTTAGTCATTTCTTGCAATGCACAATTACACCTAAAAACTTGTAAAGCTTTTTCAAATAAATTCTAATCCCACCAGATCTCTTCTAAGATGGTTATTCAGGTAAATAATTTAGTGTAGTGTGTACAATAATATTGCATGGTGTCTACTGCATTAAACAATATAGAACAAATTAGGTTTATGGAATCTCAGATCATACTTTTAATTGCTGTTAAAAGCTGTGACATTCTTGATCAATGATGTAGATATACACTGATGAGTAAGGTTAAGAGAACTTAATTCTTCAAGATACTTATCATTGCATTTAAAGAAAAAGTTTATAAAATTCATATCAAGCATCTCGCCCAAATATTTTAATTTAAGCCACCTAGATAATACGTAAACACAGATGATGCCAATTTTGGTATATCTGAAAATTCACAGCTATTTTTTCAGTAATTTAAACTGGATATTACTTACCTTACATGGACTTATATATGACTCATATATTTTAAATTTAAAACTACAAGTACAAACACAAAATTTAATACACCCAATCAACTGTCTAAAATAACTTCACTTTTCACTTTTCCATGTTGGCTACAGCATTCCTCAAAGTTTCTGTTAAATTTTCCACTGATATGAAATGAAACTCAAACTTTCAGAAATACTTGATATGCCACATTAAATTGCTGTATACGCGGGAAAGAATGCTTTGTGCTACATTACTAAATTTCCTGAAGATCACTGCACATCACCAAAACAAGAAACATACACAATATCCTATAATCCTGCACTCTCGATTTCTGTCATCGTATTCCTGGTAGCCTGAGATGATGACCCCTGAAAGATAAAAAACAGAAAATCTCATTATTGCAGTAATAAAGTAACAAGGTTAATGAAACTAATGCTTTTGTATGTAAAACAACACACTTTTTCCATTATAACGTGCTACATTAATCTAGAGAATTTAACTATACATGAATATGTATTAAGGCACATTTCAGGTTATGTCATATTAATTATCGGTATTTAGCTACATGCTAAATCTTACTTACCAATAGGTCTTTGTGAAAATCTATTCTCGTTCTTCCTGCTGCCCATACGTCCTCGCTAGTCTTTCAAATTTTTACAATTTCACAAATCGATGAAAATTGTATTCAGAACTTAATTTGGCTTGGCCTCCATGCCGTTAAAGCTTTAATTAAATATTTACAGGTTAGCCAACGTAGTGTCTTACTCATATCGTACATTGAGCTCAAATAAGGTCGATAATAGGCCAATAATATTACAAAAAATTTCTTCATAAGTAGTAAAATAATACAATAGCTATTAAATTTTGAACTACACAGAAGTTATTTTATATATTAGTTAGTATGCAACACGGCAGCCAAAATAATTATATTGGCGGCATTGCATCCGGCGCATGCAGCGCTCAAAATGTACCTTTAGACCCCGGGTGTTTCGCAAACCTAAATGCGGCTTCTGTATTCCTGAGTTATCAGGCCCTGGATATACCTTTGCATCATAGTAGCCTAATACTTAGTTATGATATTGCTCATACAACTCGTATGTTAACTGTAATGATGTATATTAAAATAAACACATGATTAAGAAACTCATCTTGTTAGAACAAAAATCTAACACTGATTTAGATGTTCGTTGGTGATGTGACTATTAATATTGATGTTATTTATGTATATCTTTGCTTCAAGCTAGCACCTGTGTGTCATCTGTCCGGAATCGCCTCCTACCACGCAACTTATTGAATGCATATGATGGAAAACAAATCGTTGTGGTTGAAAAACAACCCAACATTCACTATTGACCAAAGCAAAGCATTAAAAATTCCAAAGACGGAACGGGCGGTCTACTGGAATCGATCCCAGGATCTCCCGAATGCGATAACCACAGTTATTTCATTTTAATCATACACAATGATCAACAGTTGACAATTTTGGAATGTGGTACATGTGCATTATTGTTAGAACTCCGTAGCACAAAACGTCAATATACGATCGCGCCCACACAGGACAGAGCACAATGATGTGGTCAGCATGTTGCCTCATCCCGGATCTCTTGATGCGGTTTGGAGTCTGGAGTCGCTACATTTTAATAAAATACAATCTCAATTGGTGCCCAAGAACCTGACGAGGGGCATGTTCACTCCTGGAACTGAAACCCAGTCGCATTGGGGTTATCAGGTTGTAGGGACGGTCTTTTCTTTTTATTAACCTAGAAAATATGCCGCAGCACATGTTTGGATTACCTACCTCAGTTATCTGTAGGGAAACTTTGATCAGTTTTTAAAGACTAAGTTGTGGATATGCTGTACGATGCATTAAGTCCTTCAATAATACTTAACTGACGTCAGTAAATCATTTCCTTGCCATTGCAATGTTGTAGTCTATGGAATATATTGTAGATATATGAACACAAAGAAAACTAGTGCTCACGCTATGTTTGGAAAATATAAGTTAATCAACCAAATTAAGGCAATACTTCATAACCACGTTTCCAGGTATTCCTGAGAGAGACGTTGGTAGAGACGCTTAATGTTTATGCTAATACGTAACGTTGGCAAACCTGATGCACAATTTCAAACTAGAGCAGAATATAAAACAAAATTTTATTGGAAAATTCTCTCATGTTGAGAGAGTGAACTACACAATAATTATGGTGAAAACGATCTGCAGAACCAATTCATTGAGAATTTATAAAATCACGAAGGTGAAACGTATAACAGAAAAGTATGTGTAACACATGTATAACTTTTGTTATCCACTACTATATGGCTTGTATTAATATAAACATTGATTTCTCATTCACGACATAAGTGTGTCTATAAAATACGTGCGTATATCACTGGGAAATAATATTTATCTACAATAATTTAATCATTAATCTTATTAAGAACTTTACTGATGGAAATAAAAGTATAAAAATCTCAAACCTTTAAACTTTTTCCATATTACGTAGATATGTACGTCTACTAGAGGAGAACCTAACAATTAGGAAATATTTCGGAAATAGAAAATGATACGTTCACAAATTTGATATTAATGTGGTTTTTAACTATAATCTATATTGCAGTTTTATCTCTTTCGTGGTTTCGTCGAATATAGATATCATAGACTACTGTTGAGACTTTATTACAAATATGGCATATTTTAATAACTTTCAGCACAAAGCTGTAAATGAGAAGTCTTTTATTTTAAAATATGTGTTATGGCTATTTACTATTGAAACCACGCCTTTTATCCTAAGTAATAAACTTTTATACAGCACAATATATATTTATTTAACTGCGAGAATAATAGTACATGGAGATAACAGTACTATAATGAAGTATGCATTGCAGTTATAGGAATGCTTCAAGAAGTTCTTTTTGTAGTGGCGACTAAAAGGGATCAATCAATAAAATTTGTTGTCTCTTTCTGAGTGCGTTATCCAAAGTGATTGCTGTAGCATATCAAGAGTTCAAACGGCTGCAGGAGGATGAGTACATAAAGGTTGTAGACTTATCTTGAGTTCTGCAGATGCATTGCTGAAGAGACACACAAGATTAGTGGATATCAGCTCTCGGATCATACGGATGATTACCAAAGATCCGTGAAGTTTATTGCCTTTGTAAATGAAATTATCAAAACCTGGCACGAAAACAACGCAACTATAATAAAAGAGTTGAAGAATGTTCTGATGTTAGTTATACCAAACCAAATGCTCCTTTAAACTGGTTATTGACAGGATCTCTCCATCTCCAACATGTCAAAGGATGCTTGTCAAAGAATCAATCCTCATATATACTGTATGGGACGCTTCACACCATATACAAAAGCTCTGCCTTTGTCTGGACGACTAAAGTTGGGAACCACATTCTCCATTACTTCTTAGCGGTGAGGAAGGCAGTACCAGAGTAACCAAATTGAACAGTTGATCAGTATCGGTCTACCCTACCACATTTTCTACCATCTAAAGTGCATCAAAGTGCTACCGTTGCGGCTCCAGATACATCTTCAATTCCACAGAATCTTGTACCACAAACAAATCCTGAGAATGAGGAGCTGTTGGCTTTCTGATGCGCTGTGGACTGCTCCTTGCAGAAGTTCTGGCTGGGGAAGATCCTTTGCATCACCATTCAGATATAACACTTTTGGTCATTTTGTGTAACACATTTTTATTTAACTATGACTATCATAGTGTCATGGAGATAACAATACTTTAACAAATGAAATATGCATTGCACTCAAAAAGCTTTTCATAGCATACTTAATATTTATTCATGGCCACCACAGTGTTACTCTAGGCAGTTTGTATATCGTTTATAAAACTCTCATAAATCAAATATTACTTTGCATATTATTTTGATAAAACGGATTTTTGTTTGTAATTTACGTCCTCCAACATTTAGTCTTATCGGACGATGGATGAAATGAGTGAAATGATGCTCAATGCATTCGGGTTCCATGGAGCTTAGAGTTACCCGAAATTTGTCTTTCAGAATAAGGAAAATCCTCGGAAAAAGCCTTATCCAGGTAACTCACCCTGACCGAGATTCGAACTCGGGACCTCTTTAAGGTGAGGCAGACATACTACCATCTACGCTACCGAGTTGAGCAAAAGAACGGGTATATTCGGATTCTATAACTTAACAGAGTTGATAAGCCATACTGTACTTTTGTTCAAACTGTAAATATACATCACTGACCAAGCTTGATTAAACCTTGTACGTTAATACTAATGGTTAAACTGCATGTTTTAGCTGAAAGTACTAACACTAAGCAAACTAGCGATACTGTAATGGTAAGAAAACTAGCTGTACATCATTGTTTACCCGATCTAGTCTGGCTATTTAGCACAAAGCGCTACCTACACGCACACTTATGTACATTCATGGGAAAAATTATTGATCGCTACAACCTTGCTTCAGCTTCATGAAAATAAATAAAGTGAACCTAACTTTGTTCACACATGCCCATGTCGTATCTTACAAATCAGACTTGTAAACAAGGAGGTTAAAACAGTTCATATCATTGTAAATTGTAATAACAATCGCAATAAAAGCTCATAAATTAAACCAAAACTTGACAGTTGATGTGTCCGTTACAGTTCTGTACAAACAGAATAAGCGTTCCTGTGTGATAGAAATGGCTTAATATCAAGATATTGCGTTTAAAACTGGATGTGTTACTTGGGAAGTCATGTTCAAAAGTAGCAACCTGAGGAGCCTTTTATATATTACCATTATAAACTTTGTTCGGGGTCCTTTGAAACACTGAGAGAGGCAAGTATGAAGTCAGGTTGCTTGTGTTCTTACTTATACTACGATAGTTAAATGCGCTGCTGCGACATTTGCGTCCCTTTCATATTTCTGTTGCAATCAGTGCTCGTTTTGATTATTTATGTATTTTTAAATTGACGTCCCTTAAACAGCTAATTCTTACTTGTAGACGACAAATGAATTCAATAGACAAAGCCAGCTATTAATCATGCTTCTTTGATATTACGTTAACTCATGCATTTACTATAATATATAAGGAAAAATTTGGTACCGCTTAAGACCGCCCAGCTCCCCAACACACACACACACACACACACACACACACACACACACACACACACACACACACACACACACACACACACACACACACACACACACACACACACACACACACACACACACACACACACACACACACACACACACAAACACACACACCACTAGGATGCGCGCGTGCGAACGTGAAGGTGTTACTAAAAATACATTTCGTGTGTTCATTGAACCTCAAAATGTTTGTTTTCGATAAGATATTCAAATTCAGCGTTTCAATGGAATGTTACATTCTCCTCCATCTAGTATTTTGTTTTTAGTGAAGATTTATTTAAGGTCGCTCTAACCTTTAAGGCTTAATCGTGACCATTAACATTGTGAGCTAATTCGTTAATAAATGTACACAATAAATAACAATTTGAACAGAACACAATGTATACAGTTGACAAGAATACTTATAAATTTTAAAAATCTGTTAAATACAATGGTAAAGATTACAACATTTCAAAAAGTTGATAAAACTGTAAATGAGAGACTGCAGAAAGACCTTTCGAGATGCCGAGCTATCTGCGATGGTATTCAAATTTTGGATAGATGACAATAATGTGAAGTACGGTTACACTGTTCGAAAAAAATTAACTTTTTTTCTTTCACAAGAATTAAAATAACAGATTCAAAAAGTATTTTTCGTGCTGAATTCAAATATAATTACAGTTCTTCCCCATCGGGCAGGAATTTTGTGTGATATTCATTTGAATTTTTTATAATATTCCAAAAAATCCGTAATTAGCTATCTAACTCAAAATTATAACTACTGATTCTGACTTACATAGAAAGTAGTAGATAGTGATTTTCGGGTATATTTTGCATCTGGAACGTCTCTCATTTTAGTCCAACAGTAGTCAGCCAGCATATTGGAGCTCCACTTGCCTTGGTACCTCTTCTCTATTGTAGAAATTTGCTGATGAAAACGCTCACCGTGCTCATCGCTGACAGCTCCAAGGTTTTCGGGGAAGAAGTCCAAGTGAGAGTCCAAGAAGTGAATTTTTAAAGACATGTTGCATCCCATAGCTTTATAAGAATGCAGAAGATCAGCCACTATGTCACGATAGTTTTCTGCTTTATGATTTGCAAGAAAATTGCAACAGAAACTTTTGAAAGACTGTCAGGCTGCTTTCTCCAGTGGATTTAACAGTCCCTCGAAATGTTCATCAGCCATTAATGATCGGTTTTGTGGTCCTATAAAACTCCTTCTTTCAATTTATCATCACTGACTTTGGGGAATTTCGATTTCAAGTGCAAGAATCCATCAGAAAGTTTATCCATAGCTTTGATGAAATTTTTCATAACTCCTAACTTAATATGCAATGGAGGTAAAAATATTTTTTCAGGCTTCACTAAAGGGACACATGCCACATTTTTCTGGCCAGGGATAAGAGATTCACGTTTTGGCCATGACTAACGTAGTGAGACTTCTTATCTCTGCTGTCCCACTCGCACAAAAAACAGCAAAATTTGGTGAACCCAAGTTGCAAACCAAGCAATAAAGCAATGACCTTTAAATCACCACAGATATACCATTCATATTTTCCATATTCTATTTTCTCTTCAACTAGTTTCATATTTTCATATGTCTCTTTCATATCAGTGGCATGCGCTACCGGTATTAATGGAAGTTTATTGCCAATATGTAGCAGCATAGCCTTCAAACTTACTTTAGAGGAGTCTATGAACAATCGCCACTCATCTGGCCGGTGTTGAAGCCCAAGAGTTTCCATAACTGAACAAATATTATTACAAAACACAATACCTTTTTCTTCAGAGAAGTATACTTTGAAAACACTATGGCGGCTACGATATCTACTAATTCTTACATCATTTTGGAGTAGATTCCACCCTTTGAGTCTGGAAGCTAAAACTTCCGCTTGCTGTTTAGACAGATTTAAATCGCGAATCAGGTCACTAAGGTCTTGCTGATTGGGAAAGTATGGTTCTGATGAACAGCTACTGGCTTCATATGTAAGATCATTTTTATTTTCATCTGAATCATTTCGAGTTTCAGTCAGGTCAGAACCAGAGTTATCACTTAAGGTCGTATCTGCATATACTGGTACGG
Source organism: Mantis religiosa (assembly GCA_030765055.1). Lineage (NCBI taxonomy): Eukaryota > Metazoa > Arthropoda > Insecta > Mantodea > Mantidae > Mantis > Mantis religiosa. The sequence continues at coordinate 92,262,469 of CM060947.1, read as the reverse complement.
AGAACTCTTCACTGTGTAAGACAGGTCTCATTGCAGTTTGCAAATTCGGATACTTACCTGTATATTTTGTTTTAGATGTGATTCCTTTAATATTTGTCAAACAAAAATAACAGTCAGTCAAATGATCCCTCGGTTCCCTCCAAATCATGGGAATTGCAAATGACATATGATGTGTACCATTTGTCCACCCAGTCAGCAGTCTAACACACGAAACACAGCATGTATTTGGGGCCCAGCCCTTATCAAATTCACCAACTTGACAGCCAAAGTAAAATTTATAACACTTCTTTACAAGTGGGGTAAAATTTCGCCTCTGAGAATTGAGGGTCAGCTCACCACAAATATAGCAGAAATTATCTGCATGATTTACACAATTTCTTGGCATGATGAAAAAATAAAGCACAGCAATACAGCATGCACAACATACACAATACATTTCTAAACAGAAAGGAAGGAAATATTTCACTACTCAACAATCTCACAGTCAGCTCAATACTGACACATCACAATGCCAAAAAGGACTCAACATGTCTAAACAACAACAATGAGCAACAATGAACCTGTACAGTCATGTTTTATTGCGCTTCAGCATGACATTGCAAATAATTTCAATAATACAGCTTGAGTAAAATAGCTACATATGAGGTAACGGTTAATATGACAGGTCAAAGAAAACGCTAAAATCATATTTTGAAAAGTAGCTTTTACAGAAAAACTGTGCCTGATGGGAAAATTCTGACTACATATCTAAATTCAGGATCGAAAATGCCACTGGAATCACTATTCAGATCTCTTGTGAAAAAAACTTGTCGACCAGTGTTATCTTTGCTTATATATATATATATATATATATATATATATATATATATATATATATATATATATATATATATATATATATATATATATATATAAATAATATTGGAAAGTAATAGAGTGTAAAATTGGCACACATATCAATCAAATAAAAATGAAGTCATGGGTAAAATATTAAAGATATAACGTAAGAAAGAAAACGGAAATCATATCACTGCAATAAAGTTCCCACTTTCTCTACGAAATAGGGGAAGTAGTGTGTTAGATAAAAAAAAACAACAAATGTACCAGAACTGCACGTTTTAAGACCTTCTGAATAAATAAAATCGCTTGTATGTATATGTGAGTGTTTGTGTGAGAGAGATGCATATTTCAAAGACGAAAATTTGGTTAAGTGCCCAACATGGAATTTAAGTTTAGCATCTTCGCAGCATGCGGGATGAAGATTTTGTAAAACCTTCTAACACAAAATATCTTAAAATGAAAACTATTTGTAATCTTATATTTTATAAAAGCTCACGATTTGGATAAGCTTGTCTTATGTAGACTCCACAAAAGGTTTATTTGATATAAATTAACGACAACTACATTTTTTGTCATAGTAAGACCTTCGTAACAAAGAGAAAATCAGAGGCTACTACATAATTATATATATGGTCTTACTATTCCAACAAATGTAGATGACGTTAAAGCCCACCATTTATATCAAATGAGACTTTTGGGGAGGGAACTATTTTCGAGATATTCCTTTCGAGATTTATGGATTGAATTTTATAATATATATTAAATGGAAAGTCGTTACTCTTCCTTTATTTCCTGTCCATATAAACAGTGGAATGTAGAAGCCATCAAAGAGCCACCAGCTCTTCAAAGACTTTATTATTATTATTATTATTATTATTATTATTATTATTATTATTATTATTATTATTATTATTATTATTATTATTATTATTATTATTATTATTATTATTATTATTATTATTATTATTATTATTATTATTATTATTATTATTATTATTATTATTATTATTATTATTATTATTATTATTATTATTATTATTATTAATTATTATTATTATTATTATTATTATTATTATTATTATTATTATTATTATTATTATTATTATTATTATTATTATTATTATTATTATTATTATTATTATTATTATTATTATTATTATTATTATTATTATTATTATTATTATTATTATTATTATTATTATTATTATTATTATTATTATTATTATTATTATTATTATTATTATTATTATTATTATTATTATTATTATTATTATTATTATTATTATTATTATTATTATTATTATTATTATTATTATTATTATTATTATTATTATTATTATTATTATTATTATTATTATTATTATTATTATTATTATTATTATTATTATTATTATTATTATTATTATTATTATTATTATTATTATTATTATTATTATTATTATTATTATTATTATTATTATTATTATTATTATTATTATTATTATTATTATTATTATTATTATTATTATTATTATTATTATTATTATTATTATTATTATTATTATTATTATTATTATTATTATTATTATTATTATTATTATTATTATTATTATTATTATTATTATTATTAATTTATTATTATTACTATTACTATTATTATTATTATTATTATTATTATTATTATTATTATTATTATTTATATCTACCATATTCTGCTATTTTTATTGTATCCATAAGAATATTGTAATAAAATAATTTTTATAAAGCGTTATCTCAGTTTACATGAAGAAAGTATAAGCGTATGGGGTACTTTTAAAATATTTACAAGTGTGAGTAGAGAAAATCCAATGAGTATACGCATCAGATTCACCCAGCGCTTTCTGGCCATGCAAAGAGAAGGGACCATGGACCATGAGAAGTCTTAAGATATTTTATAACATCTGCTAAGGTTATTTATTAGTGAAACCAAGCAGTATATCTTCTGTGATGAACTTATATACAGCAACATATACATTTATACATGGAGATGACAATACTATAACAAATGAAGTATGCATTGCACTTGTAGACTCCCTTAGTGCACACGATATAAGTTACAAAGAGAAATCAGTTAGTTAGTTAGTTAGTTACTAACACTCCCCACATGGCAACCTTGGCCTTCGGGGTAACCTCACCCCACCAAGTGATGACCGGACCCATTTCTCAGGTGGAGGCACCCAGAGGGCGGTGTCCATTACCTCCGATGATAGGGTGATAGTGAAGATGGCGGTGAGGTGAGAGGACCTACAGTTTTTACCGTGGACTCCGAACCACGTTGGGCATAGGGGATACTTCACGTGTGCTAGACAGAGGTGAAGGCGTGGATAGGGCCGACTTAAAATCGCCAACCCCAGAGCCGGGAATCGAACTCGGGACCCTTAGAACGGGAGCCGCGAACGAAACCACCGCGCTACCCCGGCGCCAGAAAAGAGAAATCAGTGAATAATAAATTTCTCTTTTTCTTTTGTTTTATTCTGTGATATATATCATCTTTGTAAAAAGTTGAATATAGATAGCTTATTAAGAACCTGAAAAAAGGAAAATGTGTTGAAGTGATGCTGAAACGCAGCAAAAGTCTTGTTGGAGTAGTATTTAGTGCCTCGTTTTGAACTTCCGGATACACAAACATCTGTTCTGCTAATATTAGAAGAAGGAACTACCCTAGATGAGATAATACTTGTGGTATAGCTAGCGGTCGTTCTGGTGTTGTGACCTGCAATGCTGTATGAGCCTGTTTCAGCGTTCCATATCCTTGATGAAATTCTTTCTACTGTTTGGACTTCAGGACCAGAAGAAGAGAAAGGGGAAGGTCTGTAATCTTAGGACGGGTGTGTAGATGACAACAAAGCAAAGCAATCTGAAGGATATAAAAGAGAAATACTAGATGATAACGTTTGTGCCTGTCTTGCACTACATTCTCTGTAGCTGCGATCCATAGAAAGAAACACCTACAGAACTGTTTTAAGAAGTTCTTTTTTTAACGGCGACTAAAAGTGGTCAATCAAAAAAATCTATTGTCTCTTGCTGAGTGCGTGATCCAAAGAGATTGCTGTAGCATATCAAGAGTACAAACGGCTGCAGGAGAATGAGTACAAAAAGGTTGTACATTTCTCTTGCGCACTGCAGATGTTTTGATGTAAAGACACACAGATTAGTGGATATCAGGTCTCGGATCATACGGATGATTACCAAACATTCGTGGAGTTTAATGCCTTTGTGAATGAAGCAATCAAAACCTGGCTCGAAAAAAAAAAAAAAAAAAAAAACGCGACTATAATAAAAGGAGTTGAAGAATGTCCTGATATTACTTATACCAAACCAAATGCTTCTTTAAGATGGCTATTGACAGGATCCTTGCATCTTCAACGTTTCAAAGGATGCTTATAAAAGAATCAATCCTCATATATAGTGATTGGGAAACTTCACAACATATACAATCAGGACGACTTTGTCTGGACGACTAAAGTGGCAACCAGGTTCTTCAGTACTTCATAACTGTGGCGAAGATAGTACCAGAGTAAGCAAATTGGAGGATAGTGTTTATCAGTATCGTTCTTCCCTACCACCTTTTCTGCCATCTAAAGTGCATAAAGTGCTACCGTTGCGGCTACAGATACAGCTTCAATTGCACAGAATCTTTTACCACAAACAAAACCTGAAAATGAGGATTTATCGCCTTTCCGCTGCGTTGTGCAACTGCTCAATCTAAAACTTCTGGCTGGGGAGAAACCATTGCATCACCATTCACATATAACACTTTTGGTAACTTTTCTGTAACACATCTCAATTTAACTGTGACTGTAATAGTGTCATGGAGATAACCAGACATTAACAAACGATGTATGCATTTCTCTTATAACATTTTTCATGGCATACTTAATACTATCCACAGTGTTATTCTAGGTAATTTGTATAATGTTTAAAAGGCTCTCATTAATGGAGTATTACTTTTGATATTATTTTGATTAAAAATACACAGCAATATTCACAGATAAATCTGGATTAAACGTTATACATTTATACTATGGTTATAATTGGAAATATACGACGTAGCAGTAGGACGAGCGTATCACCATGGCTGGAGGTTGCCAACATGAAAGCATGCTTTCGTTAAAACTACCAACACTATTTAAGCAAACTGGCGAGACTGTGATAGTGAGAAAAGTGGAAGTGCATCTTGGTTTATCCATCTAGTCTGGCTATTTAACACAAAGCACTGCCTACACTAATACTTATTGTTGTCTTTCTTATTTATCTTCTCTACTTTCACTGTATATCTTAATAATAGTTCATTATGCAATTCGTTCACTTCTTTTTCTCCGCCCCCACTATTGCATAGATAAGCAACCTAGCAACATTCATTTGCGGTTAACATACTGGAACAGGATCTGTGGGCATTTGGCAGTTGATATGTCCGTTACAGTTCTGTACAAACAGAATAAGCGTTTCTCCGTGGCAGAAACTGCTTAATATCAAAATATTGCGTTTAATGCTGGAAGTGTTACTTGGAAAGTCAATTTCAAAAGTGGAAACCTGAACAACCATTTATATATAACTACTCGACACTTTGGACGGGATCCTTTGAAACACAGATAGAGGCAAACATTTAATCAGGCTGCTTGTGTTCTTACTTACTTATGCTACGATAGTGAAATACGCTGCTGCGACATTTGCGTCCCTTTTATATTTTTGTTGCAATCGGTGTTCGTTTTGATTATTTATGCATTTTTATATTGACGTCCCTTAAACAGCTAATTCTTACTTGTAGACGGCAAATGAATTCAATAGATAAAGCCAGCTATTAATCATGCTGCTTTGATATTACGTTAACTCATGCATTTACTATAATATATTGTGACTGTGGGTTCGTGAAATAAAGAGTCCAATTACACCATTCAAAAATGTTCTTTATTACCACCTTATTCCAATGTCACAATTACATAGAATTTCGTAATGTACACAACTATTATTTCGCCAGTTGGTCTGTCCACGTACACTGGGCGCTCCTTACACATCGCTCGCCACGACTCAATCAACTCAACTGCCAGTCGCCTCTCCTGTATTGATCGGCGGCCCGAAGTTTCTCGAGAATTCCTTTTATGGAGGGGGAAAACATTCTCGATGCTTTGCCTTCCTTCGGGCGGCAGGAGGAAGGGGAAACGAAGACTCAGCTAACCCTGCGGTCTCCCCTCCCTCCACCGGCCTTCATTTATTGATCATCATCGTAGTGCTTGCCGCTTGGGTAACACTGTTCCCTCCTGAAGGCTGGTCGTCCCGAACAGCACCATCGTAGCGGGCCAGGCGATCCAGGTATACCACCAACATCTTTCCTTGGGGTACCTTCTGGATGCGATGGACCACGTCGTTAATCCTCTTTCCCACACGGTACGGTCCTTGCCATGGCTGCTGAAGCTTCGGCAGCGTTCCTTGTTCGGGGTAGGGTGGCCCAAACACACCAGGTCACCTTGCTGGAACCCTTGGCTATTGGCTTGCCTGTCGTATCGGGTTTTCATGCGGTCGCTCGCCTTCTGGATGTTCTGGCGAGCCATCTCGAGCATGTCGTGGAGGTGGTCCACCAGGTTCTCCACATTCTCGGTCGCTGGCTATTTCACCCCCGGAGGTCTTCCCAAAACCAGGTCACAGTGGAGGCGTAACTCTCGGCCGAACATTAAGCTGGCTGGCGTCATCCCCGTGGTGTCGTGTGTTGATGAGCGGTAGGCCAGCAATGACAGTGGCATCTTGACGTCCCAGTCTTGATGATGGCTGGCCACGACCTTCCTCAAGTGTTCCTCCAAGGTCTTGATGTACCTTTCGACCATGCCATCCGACTGGGGATGTAGAGGTGTTGTGCGGGTCTTGTTAACCCCAAGCCTTTGTAGTGCCTCCTTCATTAGCTTGGACTCAAAATTGGTGCCCTGGTCACTGTGTAGCTCTAACGGCACCCCAAATCGACAGAACACTTGCTCCACGAGGCAGTCTGTGATTGACTTAGCCTCTTGGTGAAGTAGTCCACGACAACCATTAGGTATTTGTTGCCTCGGTCGGAAACTGGGAACGGTCCAGCAATGTCAACGGCGATCCGTTCGAATGGGGCTCCGACGTTGTACTGTTGCATGCGACCCCGGTCATGTGTAGTGTTTAACGGCCGCTTTTACTACATACGGCACCGCATGTGGTGACACCGATGATGCATGAGATGAAGATGGAGCACCGGTGGAATGAGACGGCGGGGGAAACCGGAGGTCCCGAAGAAAACCCGCCCCAAAGCCGTGTTGTCCAGCACAAATCTCACTTTGCGGTCGCCTGAGATATGCGACCCCGGCCTCTAGTCAGGGGGCCGCGAACTCGCCGCGCACACCTGACACTGACGGCACCATCTCTCAGCGTCTGCTCGGAGCCTCAGCCAGTAGTAGCGCTGCCGTAGTTTGTCAATCGTCCAGTTCGCTCCCAGGTGTCCACCGGCGTGCACTTCTTTCAAGACTTCCGGGACCTTATTCCGGGGAAGTACCAACTGTTCTCTCTGCGTCTTCCCATCGGGTGATTCCCATACCCGGAACAGCACGCCCTCTCTGGTCTACAACGAGTCCCATTGGGCCCAGTAAAACTTGTAGGTGGCGCTCCTCGGTGCGATGTCCACCCAGGTTGGTCTCGTACCTGCCTCCACTTCCCTCAAGAGTGGCCCCAAGTCTGCGTCCGCCAGCTGCTCACTCCTCAGGCCTGCGCTATCCCAGCCATCCGCAGGCACTGCCTTGTTTACTTAAACTGCTGCGGCACGCTCCTTCTCCTCCACTCTTGTGCATTGGCCGCACTCTTCTGGACAGGGTCTTCGGGACATAGGGTCCCCGTTACCGTGGCTCTTCCCTCTGCGATATTTCGAGGTGAAGTCGTACTCCTGCAGCCTCTGAATCCAACGTGCTGTTTGGCCTTCCAGGTTCTTAAAGGTCAATAGCCAGGTTAGGGCGGAATGGTCAGTCCTCAGGTGGAATGGCTGACCGTTCAGGTACTTGTGGAAGTGCTCCATGGTCTTTACTACCGCCAAAAATCCTCGCCGGGTGACGCAGTAGTTCTTCTGTGCCTTGGATAGCGTCTTGCTGTAGTAGGCTATCACCCGCCTATGGCCGTCCTGGATCTGCGATAAGACGCCTCCAATGCAGTGGTCGCTGGCGTCGGTGAACACAACGAAGGCGCCACCTGTATTTGGAAATCCCAAAATTGGAGCGCTGCACAGGGTCATCTTCAGGTGCTGGAAAGCGTCCTTTGCGTCCTCCATCCTCACATAAGGCCGGTGTTCCTCTGTCAGGCGGGTGAGGGTTTCGGTGATGTTAGAGAACGCCTTTATGAAGCGTCGGTAATAACTGCACAGCCCCAGGAAGCTGCGCAACTCTTTCTTATCCTTTGGGCGAGGCCAACCTTTCACAGCCTGTCTCTTCTCCGGGTCTGTGGCCACTCCGATTGCTGAGACTATGTGACCCAAGTAGTTCACTTCCTTGCGGAAGAGCTGGCACTTCTTCGCGTTCAGCTTCAAGTTGGTCGCCTGCAAACTCTGTAGCACCTTCTCGAGATGGTCTTCAAAAGTTTTACCGACGATGATGTCGTCCAGGTATAGCAGGCAGGCGTCGTAAGTCAGTCCTCTCATCACTGACTCCATGAGGCGTTGGAAGGTAGCTGGTACGTTGCAGAGGCCAAATGGCATAACCGTGAACTGCCAGAGCCCTTGGCCTGTCGAGAATGCGGTCTTCTCCTTGCCTCTCGGATCTAGAGCTACCTGCCAGTAGCTCGACTTCAGGTCCAGGGCCGAGAACCACTGCGCACCAGCTAGCGTGTCCAGGGTGTCGTCAATCCGGGGTAAGGGGAAGCAGTCCTTCCGGGTGACAGCGTTCAGCTTCCTGTAGTCCACGCAGAAGCGCAGCTCGCCGTTCTTCTTCGTCACCAAGACTACAGGGGAACACCAACGGCTGTCACACACTTCAGTCACCCCCCTGGATCTCATGTCCTCCAGCAGGTCTCGTACCGCCCCTTGCTTCGCCAGCGGAACGCGTCTATGTGGTTGCCGAATAGGCCGGGTATCTTCGGTGTCGATGCGTTGAAGCACAATGTCTGTGCGGCCGTAGTCACTGTCACCTTGGCTGAAGACGCGCTGGTGTCTCATCAGCAGTTGTCGAACTTTCTCCAGTTGTTCTGCGGTCAGGGGGTTGGCCGCCCTCTCCAGTAAGCCTTGTAGCCGGGACCCCAGGTGTTGCGTCGGCACCGGCTCTGCTGTCTTGTCGATTGCTGTTACGCTCACCATGGACTCGCACGTTCCCAACTCCGTCCCGGCCTGGACATCGTGATCGGTGTCCTTTGGATTTAACAGTCTCAGTGGCACCTCCCCTCGGCATGGCAGCAATGCCCTGGCTACGCACAGTCCGCTAACAGGCGTCTTCTGATCCAGCATCATGTTGCTGGTTCTCTGGCCTTCCAGTCGCGCCGTCACTACCACCTCGATCCTCGCGGGTACAACCATGTCTTCGTTCAAGACGACCCTGCAGATTCCAAGGCGCTCTTCGTGTTGACGGAGTATAACCTCTTCTCCGTTGAGCCACAGGACCTTCCTGCGGACGTCGACCGTCGCCTCGTGGCTTCTGAGGGCATCCAGTCCCAGAAACACCACGTCAGCCACCTTCGCGACGAACACCACGGTACTCCTTCCCAAGGTCAACTTTAGCAGGGCCTCCTTCTCCATAGGCAAGGTGTTGCCCGATGCCGTCACAAGCTGTTATGGTCGGCTCGGCTTTCTCGTCGGCAAACCCTTCGCCACGTCAGATCTGATGATGGTCACGGCTGCCCCAGTGTCCACCAGCACGCGGCACGGCTTCCCTCTCACCCAACCGTCCGCGATGAGGTTGTCATCCATACGCCGCCAGCCGGCGCGCAGTGTCACTCGAGGGGATGGTGGTAATGGCGCCGACGTGCCCCTCTCTACGCCGGGCCTTACTCGTTCTTCCGACTGCCCTTCCTGGTGTCGGCAGTCTCTCTCTAGGTGTCCCGGCTGTCCACAACCCCAACACAGGCCACTAGGTGTTCGCCGGCGTCCCGCGGCTGGTCTTCTGTCTCCGGCGTAGTGGACACTCCTCGCTCTTGACGTCGGGGTAGCCATCACCTTGGCCGCCTCCATCCTTAGTGCTGCCGTTAGCGCCTCGTGGAGAGCTTTGTAATCGCCGATCATTAGGCGCTGACGAATCTCCGAGTCTCGTACCCCGTCGACAAAGTTGTAGGCGGCTTCCCGGTATACGAACTGCGGTGGCAGGTCAACCAAGGCCTTGCTAGCCAGCTGCTCAATCGCCATGGCGAACTCCTGCAGCGTCTCTCCTGGCTGCTGTGGCCTTGCCTTTAGCTGGCTCCGGTACGCTGCGGCTAAGCGGTGGTTTCCAAAACGATTCTCCAGGGCTTTCCAGATGTCCTTGGGTGCCGCTGTTGTTTGCACCGCTTTCAGGACTTCCGCGGCCCGACCCTGGAGGCTGGCTATTAACTGTGTGGCCTCCTCCTCTGGTAACCATTTGTTGTGCTTGGCCACTGCGTCGAATTGGCGGCGGAAGACCTCAAACGTTGACGCGCCGTCATATTTAGGAGCTTTGACGCGTGCAGATGTTGCGTCGCGTCCCGACGCGTCGACCTTTAAATCCTTTAACCTCCTGCCGACGACGTCCTCCACCATAGCATTCAGGGACTTTGCGTTGCTGTCAGCCTTTCCCTCCAGCTCGTCAACGCGGCTTGCTAATCTTCGACGCGCTTGTCCACCTGACACATCCGCTTGCCGAGCTCTGTGACGTCATCTCTCACGCCGATCAGCTGCTCTTCGAACTTCGCGGCAAGGGCCTCGTTTGCCGCTTTCATCTCCGTGGTCAATTCGGTCATCTTCGCGGTCAGGCTGTTGTTTGTGGCTTCCATTTTCTCGGTAAGGTTATCGTTAGCTGTCCTTATTTGTTTCAGCTCTGCGGCCAGGTTGTTATTTGCCGCCTCCGTCTTTGCTGTTATTTCGGCCTTCATTTCTTCCATTTTGTGCAAAAATCTTTTCCAGTGCTGATTCCATGGCCGTTATCCCACTTCTGACACCAGTTCTGACTTTGTGGGTTCGAGAAATAAAGCGTCCAATTACACCACTCAAAAATGTTCTCTATTTCTACCTTATTCCAATGTCACAATTACATAGAATTTCGTAATGTACACAATTATTATTTCGCCAGTTCGTGTGTCCACGTAAGACTTCGAGATGCCGTGTTGTCTGCCCTGGTCTTCAAATTTTGGACAGATGAGAATAATGTGAATTATATTTTTGTTCGGTATTTATCACACATTGCAGGATAGCTTTTGTTCATAATGTTGGAAATTGATAGAGACGGTAAAACTGGCACTAAATTCAATAAGAAAAAAGATGGTCATGGGTAAAACATTAAAGATATACAAGTAAGAAAGAAAACAGAAATCATATCACTGCAATAACGTTTCCACTTTCTATACGAAATAGGGTGAGTAGTGTGTTAGATAAAAAAAAAAAAAAAAAAAAAAAAAAAAAAAGCACCAGAAATACACGCTCCAACACTTTCTGAATAAACAAAGATCGCTATTAGGAAAACGCTCCGGCGCTTGTATGTTTATGTGAGTGTTTGTGTGAGAGACGCATATTTCAAAGACGAAAAGTTGGTTAAGTACCCAACATGGAATTTAAGTTTAGCATCTTCTCAGCATGCGGGATGAAGGTGTTGTAAAACCTTCTAACACAAAATATCTTTAAATGAAAACTATTTGTAATCTTAAATTTGATAAATAGACTCACGATTTGCATAAAATTGCCTTATGGGATTTGCACAAAATGTTTATTTGATATAAATTAACGATAGCTACATTTTTTGTCATAGTAAGACCTTCGTAACAAAGAGAAAATCAGAGGCTACTACTTAATTATATATATGGTCTTACTATTCCAACAAATGTAGATGACGTTAAAGGCCACCGTTTATATCAAATGAAACTTTGGGGAGAGCTCTATTTTCGAGATTTATGGATTGAATTTTCTAATATATATTTTAAAATGGAGAGTCATTACTCTTTCTTTATTTTCTGTGCATATAAACAGAGTGGATTGTAGAAGCCATCACGGAGGAACTAGCTCTTCAAAGATTTTATTATTATTATTATTATTATTATTATTATTATTATTATTATTATTATTATTATTATTATTATTATTATTATTATTATTATTATTATTATTATTATTATTATTATTATTATTATTATTATTATTATTATTATTATTATTATTATTATTATTATTATTATTATTATTATTATTATTATTATTATTATTATTATTATTATTATTATTATTATTATTATTATTATTATTATTATTATTATTATTATTATTATTATTATTATTATTATTATTATTATTATTATTATTATTATTATTATTATTATTATTATTATTATTATTATTATTATTATTATTATTATTATTATTATTATTATTATTATTATTATTATTATTATTATTATTATTATTATTATTATTATTATTATTATTATTATTATTATTATTATTATTATTATTATTATTATTATTATTATTATTATTATTATTATTATTATTATTATTATTATTATTATTATTATTATTATTATTATTATTATTATTATTATTATTATTATTATTATTATTATTATTATTATTATTATTATTATTATTATTATTATTATTATTATTATTATTATTATTATTATTATTATTATTATTATTATTATTATTATTATTATTATTATTATTATTATTATTATTATTATTATTATTATTATTATTATTATTATTATTATTATTATTATTATTATTATTATTATTATTATTATTATTATTATTATTATTATTATTATTATTATTATTATTTATATCTACCATATTCTGCTATTTTTATTGTATCCATAAGAATATGGTAATAAAATTTTTATAAAACGTTATCTCAGTTTACATGAAGTAGGTAGAAGCATATGGGGTACTTTTAAAGTATTTACAAGTGTGAGTAGAGAAAATCCAATGAGTGTACGCATCAGATTCACCCAGCGCTTCCTGGCCATGCAAAGAGAAGGGACCATGGACCATGAGAAGTCTAAAGATATTTTGAAACATCTGCTAAGGTTATTTATTAGTGAAACCAAGCACTATATCTTCTGTGATAATCTTATATACAGCAACATATACATTTATACATGGAGATGACCATACTATAACAAATGAAGTATGCATTACACTAGGGGCTAGTGTACACGATATAAGTTACAAAGAGAAATCAGTGAATAATAAATTTCTCTTTTTCTTTTGTTTTATTCTGTGATATATATCATCTTTGTAAAAAGTTGAATATAGATAGTTTATTAAGACGCTGAAAAAGAAAATGTGTTGAAGAGATGCTGAAACGCAGCAAAAGTCTTGTTGGTGTAGTATTTAGTGCCTCATTTTGAACTTCCGGATACACAATCATCTGTACTGCTAATATTAGAAGAAGGAACTACCCTAGATGAGATAATACTTGTGGTATAGCTAGCGGTCGTTCTGGTGTTGTGACCTGCAATGCTGTATGAGCTTGTTTCAGCGTTCCATATCCTTGATGAAATTCTTTCTACTGTTTGGACTTCAGGACCAGAAGAAGAGAAAGAAAAAGGTCTGTAATCTTAGGACTGGTGTGGAGATGAGAACAAAGCAAAGCAATCTGAAGGATATAAAAGAGAAATACTAGATGATAACGTTTCTGCTTGTCTTGCTCTGAATTCTCTGTAGCCACGATCCATAGAGAGAGACACCTACAGAACTGCTTTAAGAAGTTCTTTTTTAGCGGCTACTAAAAGTGGTCAATCAAAAAATCTACTGTCTCTTGCTGAGTGCGTTATCCAAAGAGATTGCTGTAGCATATCAAGAGTACAAACGGCTGCAGGAGAATGAGTACAAAAAGGTTGTACATTTCTCTTGCGCTCTGCAGATGTTTTTATGTAAAGACACAGATTAGTGAATATCACCTCTCCGATCATACGGATGATTACTAAACATTCGTGGAGTTTATTGAATTTGTAAATGAAATGATCAAAACCTGGCACGAAAAAAAACACAACTATAATAAAAGGAGTTGAAGAATGTCCTGATATTACTTATACCAAACCAAATGCTTCTCTAAGATGGCTACTGACAGGATCCTTGCAGCTTCAACGTGTCAAAGGATGCTTATAAAAGAATCAATCCTCATATATACTGATGAGGACACTTCACACCATATAAAATCAGGAAGACTTTGTGTGGACGACTAAAGTGGCAACCACGTTCTTCAGTACTTCATATCTGTGGCGAAGACAGTACCTGAGTAAGCAAATTAGAGAATTGTTTTGATCAGTATCGGTCTTCCCTACCACCTTTTCTGCCATCTAAAGTGCATAAAGTGCTACCGTTGCGGCTACAGATACAGCTTCAATTGCACAGAATCTTTACCACAAACAAATCCTGAAGATGAGGATTTATCGCCTTTCCGCTGGGTTGTGCAACTGCTCAATCTAGAACTTCTGGCTGGGGAGAAACCATTGCATCACCATTCAGATATAACACTTTTGGTAACTTTTCTGTAACACATCTCTATTTAACTGTGACTGTAATAGTGTCATTGAGATAACAATACATTAACAAACGAGGTATGCATTTCTCTTATAAAATTTTTCATGTCATACTTAATACTATCCACAATGTTATTTTAGGCAATTTGTATAATATTTAAAAAGCTCTGATAAATGGAGTAGTACTTTTGATATTATTTTGATAAAACAGGTATATACGAATTCTACAAACTCAAAAAAGCTGAGAAGTGATGCTTTCTTCAATACTTATGTTCAAAATCTAAATACATATCAATATTCACAGATCAATCAGGGTTAAACTTTATACATTTATACTATGTTTAAAATTGAAAATAGACGACGTAGCAACAGGATGGGCGTAACACCATGGCTGGAGGTTGCCAACATGAAAGCATGCTTTCGCTAAAACTACCAACACTATTTAAGCAAACTGGCGAGACTGTAATAGTGAGGAAAATGGAAGTGCATCATGGTTTACCCATCTAGTCTGGCTATTTAACACAAAGCGCTACCTACACTAATACACTCCTGGAAATTGAAATAAGAACACCGTGAATTCATTGTCCCAGGAAGGGGAAACTTTATTGACACATTCCTGGGGTCAGATACATCACATGGTCACACTGACAGAACCATAGGCACATAGACACAGGCAACAGAGCATGCAAAATGCCGGCACTAGTACCTTGTATATCCACCTTTCGCAGCAATGCAGGCTGCTATTCTCCCATGGAGACGATCGTAGAGATGCTGGATGTAGTCCAGTGGAACGGCTTGCCATGCCATTTCCAGCTGGCACCTCAGTTGGACCAGCGTTCGTGCCGGACGTGCAGACCGCGTGAGACGACGTTTCATCCAGTCCGAAACATGCTCAATGGGGAACAGATCCGGAGATCTTGATTGCCAGGGTAGTTGACTTACACCTTCTAGAGCACGTTGGGTGGCACGGGATGCATGCGGACGTGCATTGTCCTGTTGGAACAGCAAGTTCTCTTGCCGGTCTAGGAATGGTAGAACGATGGGTTCGATGACGGTTTGGATGCACCGTGCACTATTCAGTGTCCCCTCGACGATCACCAGAGGTTTACGGCCAGTGTAGGAGATCGCTCCCCACACCATGATGCCGGGTAATGGCCCTGTGTGCCTCGGTCGTATGCAGTCCTGATTTTGGCGCTCACCTGCACGGCGCCAAGCACGCATACGACCATCATTGGCACCAAGGCAGAAGCGACTCTCATCGCTGAAGACGACACGTCTCTATTCGTCCCTCCATTCACGCCTGTCGCGACACCACTGGAGGCGGGCTGCACGATGTTGGGGCGTGAGCGGAAGACGGCCTAACGGTGCGCGGGACCGTAGCCCAGCTTCATGGAGACGGTTGCGAATGGTAGTGTCCCTAATTTGCTGGGAAGTGGCGGTGCGGTGCCCTACGGCGCTGCGTAGGATCCGACGGTCTTGGCGTGCATCCGTGCGTCGCTGCGGTCCGGTTCCATGTCGACGGGCACGTGCTCCTTCCGCCGACCACTGGCGACAACATTCATGTACTGTGGAGACCACACGCCCCACGTGTTGAGCAATTCGGCGGTACGTCTACCCGGCCTCCCGCATGCCCAACATACGCCCTCGCTCAAAGTCCGTCAACTGCACATACGGTTCACGTCCACGCTGTCGCAGCAAGCTATCAGTGTTAAAGACTGCGATGGAGCTCCGTATGCCACGGCAAACTGTCTGACACTGGCGGCGGCGGTTACCAAACGCTGCGGAGCTAGCGCCACTCGACGGCCTACACCGTGGTTCCTGGTGTGTCCGCTGTGCCGTGCGTGTGACCATTGCTTGTACAGCCCTCTCGCAGTGTCCGGAGCAAGTATGGTGGGTCTGACACACCGGCGTCAATGTGTTCTTATTTCCATGTCCAGGAGTGTACTTGGTATGACCTTTCTTTTTACCTTCTGTACTTTCACTGTATATCTTAATAATAATTAATTTTGCAATTCGTTCAATTCTTTTTCTCTTCCCCCACTATTGCATAAATAAGCATTCTAGCAACATTGTTTTGCGGGTAACATACTGGAACAGGATTGGTGGGGCATTTGGCAGTTGATGTATCCGTTACAGTTCTGTACAAACAGAATAAGCGTTTCTCCGTGGCAGAAACTGCTTAATATCAAAATATTGCGTTTAAAGCTGGATGAGTTACTTGGCAAGTCATGTTCAAAAGTAGCAACCTGCGCAACCATTTATATATTACTACTGTACACTTTGTACGGGATCCTTTGAAACTCTGAGAGAGGCAAGTAGGAAATAAGGCTGCTTGTGTTCTTACTTATACTACGATAGTTAAATGCGCTTGTGCGACATTTGCGTCCCTTTCATATTTCTGTTGCACTCGGTGTTCTTTTTAATTATGCATTTTTGAACTGACGTCCCTTCAACAGCTGATTCTTACTTGTAGACGATAAATGAATTTAACAGACCAAGCCAGCTATTAATCATGCTGCTTTGACGACTTTAATTCATGCATTTACGATAATATATATTGACAAGTTTGTTACCGCTTAAGACCCCCCCGTCCCCCAAAACACACACACACACACACACACACACACACACACACACACACACACACACACACACACACACACACACACACACACACACACACACACACACACAAATACCACTAGGATGCGCGCGTGCGTACGTTCAGGTGTTATTAAAAATACATTTCGTGTGTTCATTGAACCTCAAAATATTTGTTTACGATAAGATCTTCATATTCGGCGTTTCAATTAAATGTTATGTTCTCCTATATCTAGTATTTTGTTTTCAGTAAATCTTTATATATGGTCACTTTAAACTTTAAGGTTTAATTGTGACCATTAATATTTTGAATGGTTTAGTTAGTAAATTACATAAAAAACACATTTTGAACAGAACAAAGTGTATACAGATGACAAGAATACTTAGATATTTTATAATATTTTCAATACAATTGTAAATATTATAACAGTTTAAAAAGTTAATGAAACAGTAAATGAGAGATGCATCATTCAGTGCTGCAGAAAGACTTCGATATGCCGTTTTGTCTGCCCTGGTCTTCAAATTTTGGACAGATGAGAATAATGTGAAGTATATTTTTGTTTGGTATATATCACACATTTCAGGATAGCTTTTGTTCAGATTGTAAGTATATATAGTTGGAATTGAATGAGTGTGCAAAATTGGCACACAATTCAATCAAATAGAATGGTAAAACATTAAAGATATACACGTAAGAAAGAAAACGGAAATCATATCACTGCAATAAAGTTTCCACTATCTCTACGAAATAGGGGAAGTAGTGTGTTAGATTTAAAAAAAAAAAAAAAAAAAAAAAAAAAAAAAAAAAAAAAAACAAGTGCACCAGAAATGCGCGTTTCAAGACCTTTTGAGTAAAGAAGAATCGCTATTAGGAAAAATCTCGCGCGCTTGTTTGTATATGTGAGTGTTTGTGTGAGAGAGACGCATATTTCAAAGACGAAAAGTTGGTTAGGTGCCCAACATGGAATTTAAGTTTAGCATCTTCTCAGCATGCGGCATGTAGATGTTGTAAAACCTTCTAACACAAAATATCTCCAAATGGAAACTATTTGTAATCTTATATTTTATAAAAGCTCATGATTTGGATAAGCTTGCCTTATCTGGTCTCCACAAAAGGTTTATTTGATATAAATTAACGATAACTACATTTTTTGTCATAGTAAGACCTTCGTAACAAAGAGAAAATCAGAGGCTACTACATGATTATATATATATGGTCTTACTATGCCAACAAATGTAGATGACGTTAAAGCCCACCATTTATATCAAATGAAACTTTTGGGGAGGGAACTATTTTCGAGATATTCCTTTCGAGAATTATGGATTGAATTTTATAATATATATTAAATGGAAAGTCGTTACTCTTTCTTTATTTCCTGTCCATATGAACAATGGAATGTAGAAGCCATCGCAGAGCAACCAGCTCTTCAAAGACTTTATTATCACTTACATGTACCATATTCTGCTAAATTTATTGTATCCATAATGTGACTTTGTGGGTTCCTAGAATTAAAAGTCCAATTTGCCGACATTGTAAATGATCTTTATTTATGTAGAGATGCACAGTTCAATTCTCACAAAACATGACATCACATAACAACACAATCTTCCAAGGTCAATAACAGCGTTCAGTTCAGCTCTCTTTATAACAACACTCTTGTTACACAACTAACTCACTGTTTTACAACTTGCAACTGGAAACCTGGCCAGACGTCGCCTCTTTAAATCCCGGCATCCACAATTCTAGATTGTTCTAAAATAAACCAGAAACCGAATAACTTCTATCAGTCCATAAATTTCGATTCATCTTAGTTTGTTTTTGTCGGCAGACGCTTATCCGCACGGTGTCTCTCTCTACCGGGTCTTTGGTTTCACACTGTCCGCCTATCAATACCTTTTGTGTAAACAAGCCGCGCGATGGTAGGTACGGGTTCGCGACAGTAAGAAGATTGTAATAAAATAATTTTTATAAAACGTTATCTCAGTTTACATGAAGTAAGTAGAAGTGTATGCAATTCTTTTAAAATATCTACAAGAGTGTGTAGAGAAAATCCAAAGAGTATACCCAACGGATTCCCCCACCGCATTTTGGCCATGCAAAGAGAAAGAACCAAGGAACATGGAGCATGGAGTGACCGACTCCTACAACGTTTGAATGTAAGAAATGATGTAATATTACCATTTCCACAAATATTTATCACGATTAAGACAAAACATATAGAAGAATGGGGTTTTGTAAGATAATTCGTTTAAAGAACTGTTCCAGAAAGTTACGTGTATATAACACCAAATTCTTTTTCTCCTGTTTAACATCGCTTCAGTAACTGGTCACACTGCGGGGGGTTTCTGTCTTTAATATAGACAAGTGACTGCGTGTGTGGCTGATAGCCTTAGTTGCGTATATTTGTGAGATGTTTAAGTTGATAATCTGTGTTTTTATTACATCAAGATTTGCAAAAGCTTGACTTGTTGTAATGGTGTGACTGCTGTTTCGAGAAACACGCAGAATAAGTGTGATGGCACGTGAATGAATGAATGAATGAATTATTGTATTTCCTTAAGTGGATTATAGGGCCCTCTGAGCCGCGCAACTTTGAGACCCATAGGCAATGGGTTGAGGATCATAAGTTTCTTGATCAGAGAGATTCCGGGATGAAAGATCGGCCCAACGCCGGAAATGAAAGTACAAGGGAGGTGACGTGATAGGAAAGATGATGTAGCAATAGATGGAATGCTGGCGGGGGGAAACCGGAAGACCCGGAGTAAACCTGCCACAGCGCCATGTTGTCCACCACTAATCGCACTTTGCGGTCGCCTGGGATCGAACCAGGGCCACCTTGGTGAGAACCAAGCGGTCTAACCTCTCAGCCATGGTGTGGACGGTAATACCGCTTAGATTTAAGAATAAGAAATCTTTTTCGTATTCCATGCTTGAGTGTAATCCATGACATTTCAACGTAAAGGAACTCTGGATCTCGTGTTGAATAAGCAATTGTAATTACCTGGCAACTGAGCAAAATCATAACAAAACTTCTACCACAACACGCAGTACACCGAATTTGAACCCGATGACTCGTATGTAAGCCTGCCGCATTGGTTATTGCGCTATAAATCTCTTCTGAGTAGAGGAATAAGTTAATTTTGGCTGGCTCAGTCGGTAGTGCACCTACCTACCGTGCTAGGGGTCCCGGGTTCAATTCCCGGCGGTGGGGGTGGGGATTTTACTCCGACCAAGATAATTCCCCATCTTCCCCAGAGTCTGGAAGTATGAATGAGAGTATGAATGAGAGTGTGAATGTGTGCGTGATGTAATAATTAAAAATCAAAGATAACGAGTTAACACCTTCGGTATGTTCCAAAGGAGAACGGCTGCCGATATGACCGTAGTAGTTAAAAATGTGAAATGTGTCGTGTTTAACGCCCGCTTTTACTATATACGGCACCGCAGGCGATGACACTGATGACACATGAGATGAAGATGGAGCACCGGTGGAATGAAATGGCGGGGGAAACCGGAGATCCCGGAGAAAACCCGCCCCAGCGCCGTGTTGTCCAGCACAAATCTCACTTTGCGGTCGCCTGGGATCGAATCCGGGCCGCCTTGGTGAGAGCCAAGCGGCCGTAGTAGTTAAAGGCGGGGTATAAATGGAACAAGCAAAAAAAAAAAAAAAAAAAAAAAAAAAAAAGAAAAGTTAATCTTGATATATAAAGTCGATTCTCAATTCTTGAAAACAGAAGAACAAAACTGCTTAAGATATGTGCAACTAATATATATTTACCTGATTGCGGAACATTGGAAGCAGTTTTTACAAATGTAGAGGCGGGACAGAAGCGGGGGTAACTGACTACATCTTAAATGTAAACTGTGCTTCAAACGGCGCTGATAAAACTACTATATCTGAGTGATTACAAAAAGTAAATATGTAAATATTTCTCAACTTGTGTATATTCCCTCTGCCTGTCATGCGATATGAATTATACTGTCTCACGATAACCGGTTTACATTTGGTTATACATTTTTGTAATGAAACGTTTTCCACAAGATGAATAAGACAAAATATTTCGATATTTTTGTATTGTGCATGGTTGTTTCGCCCAAACCTTTGGAGCAGGAAATTAAGACATGACATAGAGTATCTTCTAAATGAGATTATACAAATAGTCCAAGAATACAGTTTTATACCTCCCACCATACACAATATCAATAATTGGTACAAAATAAGTTAAAAGAATTATTTCGCTTAGCCTTGTGTCATGCCTACGTTTTTATCTAGATAAAATGCTATATCTTTTATTTTCATTATGAGTATATATTACTGTTCGAGCCATCTGTAGTAGTACGAAGTGCTTTTCACCAGAGTAGTCCAACATAAAAGATACTGACGTTCAGTGACCCCCAATGACCAACTTAACACACTAAAACTAATAAGTAGAGTGCAAGTCTCTAAGAAGAAATAGCCCAACGAAAGTTGGCGATAGCAAACATAAAGAAGACACAATCGAAGGTTACAAAATTGGAATAATTGTTCAGTGTGCGGAAGACATCTCTAGCACGAGTGGAAGAATGGAGCTCTCTAAATGAAATATCGGCAAAGGAATTAAATTGTGGATAGGTAGAGTCAGACTGAAAAGTTCAACGTCACATCTGAAATTTGAACCACCATCTCTCGGTCTCCGTCCGGTTGCTCTTAACCATTGAGCTACCGTGGCCAACGTGCCGTCATGACATTAAATTCTCCAACTGACTCGTATGTTTCCCGGTAAAAAACTAGGGGTTGTCATGTATAATGAGATACACATTTGTAGTGACGACTTACTATGCTGTAAGTACTTAACTCCCAGACTTCATAGTTACTACTATAAGGTTCATTGACGAAACTTTAATCGTTCTTACACACTAGCCACTGTGGAAGAATGTATGGTTAGCGTGTGTAGGCTAAGAGTTGGATAGATAATTAAATTATATAGATTATCTACGCAAAGCTCGAAATAGATGGAAATGAAAGCAGGGTGGTGAAAAGAACAGATGTGTTGGAACGCAAGCTATCCCTGCAGAAACAAAACAAAACAGCTGATGTAGTTGAGGTATTCATTTACCAAATGAAAGCTTTAATTATACAGTAAAATATTCCTAATCGTAGTTTTCTCATGAGTAACATAAGGGTTGAATTTAAGACGTTATTTTATTTTCTGGCGACTACACTGATAATATAAAGAGAGAAAATAAATGTGGCATGTGTGTATGTTTATGAGTGTTTTATGAACCACTGAATCGAGTATGATAGTTCTTTCAACACTAAAGCGACTCCCTATTTCAGGTAAACAAAAACTGCATCATTTTTCATCTCTAAAATTTTTTGAAATCTGTCATTAGGTTCTTTTTTCACATTTATGTCATCATATTTCATCCCCGTTTCGTTAAATATGGATATCTTGGGCTACTTTTGAAACTTTATAACAAAAATGGCATATTTGTATAACTTTGGGCACAGAGCTGTAAATGAGAATCTTAAGATATTTCAAAGCATGTGTTATAGTTATTTATATATAAATATTATATATTATTATATATGTATATATATTTGAACCTGGAGATAGCAATACTATAGCACCTGTAGCCTCCCCTAGTGCACACAATATGTTAGAAAGAGAACACAGTGATAATAAATTTCTTTTTTTCTTTTGTTTTATTCTGTGATATATATTGTGACTTTGTGGGTTCGTACAATTAAAAGTCCAATTTGCGAAATTGGAAAAGTTCTTTTTTTTTTTTCGTAGAACCACTCTTATGGATTACAGCAGCATTTCGTTACATACACCATCAGTCTACAAAGGTAGATCACAATAACAGTGACAGCAGATTACATCCTTAGCTCTCGTTACAACAACACATTTCACAACACTGTTTCACACTAACTCTTTGCGAGCCCTCACGTCCTTAAATACCTATTTCGTAAATTCGAGATATTTCTGGACCAAACAGGAATAGAATGTTGTATCACCTTCCAGAAGCGTAACCCTATCGGTGCCGGCAAGTCTTTTATATCGCGCTATCATTATTTCTTCCGGTGTACTCCTTATCTCCAGGCTCTTTGTGTACACAAGCTGCGCTATCGCGATCGGGTTCGCGACAATGTCATCTTTGTAAAAAGTTGAATATAGATAGCTTATTAAGAAAGTGAAAAGCAAAATATGTTGAAGTGATGGAAAGTCAGGAAAAGTCTTCTTGGTGTAGTACTAGTGCCCCTTCTTGAACTTCCGAATGCACTATCATGTGTTCTGCTAATATGTGATGAAGGAACCACCCTAGATGAGATAATGCTGGTAGTGTAACTAGTGGTGGTCCTAGTGTTCTGACCTGCAATGCTGTATGAATGTGTTTCAGTATTCCATATATATGGTAAAATTGTTTCCACTGTTTGGACATCAGTACCAGAAGAGAAAAAGGGGAAGGCTGTAATCTTAAGACTGGTGTGGTGATGGCAACAAAGCAAAGCAATCTGAAGGATATAAAAGAGATACACTAGACGATAACGTTTCTGCATGTCTTGCTCTAGATTCTCTGTAGCTACAATGCATAGAAAGAAACACTTATAGGTGACTATGTGGTGACTAAAACGGGCCAGTCAACAAAATCTGTTGTCTCTTGCTGAATTAGTTATCCAATTGCTGTAGCACATCAAGAGTTCAAACGGCTGCAGGAGGTTGCATACAAAAAAGTTGCAGATATCTTGAGCTATGCAGATGTTTTGATGGAAAAGACACACAGATTAGTGGGTATCAGCTGTGGGATCATAGGATGATTACCAAAGTTCCGTGGAGTTTATTGCTTCTGTAAATGAAATGATCAAATCCTGGCACGAAAAGAAAACAACTTTAATGAAATAGTTCAAGAACGTTCTGATGTTAGTTATACCAAACCAAATGCTTCTTTAAAAATGGCTATTGACAGGATCCTTGCAATCTCTAACATCTCAAGGGCTGCTTATCAAAAAATCAATCCTCATGAATGCTGCATATGATGCTTCTCACCCTGTACAATTGGTCTCTGCCGTCATATCGGACGATGGATGAAATGATGTTCAATGCGTTCGGGTTCCACGGAGCTTAGAGTTACCCGAAATTCGTCTTTAAGAATAAGGGAAAATCCGGAAATAGCTTATCCAGGTAACTTACCCTGACCGGGATTCGAACTCGGGACGTCTTGAACGTGAGACGCTACCGTGGCGGGCAAAAAAAAGCGGGTATATTCGGATTCTATAAACTTAACAACATTGATAAGCCATACTTTTGTTCAGTACTGTACTTTTGTTCAAACTGTAAATATACATCAATATTCACTGACCAAGCTTGATTGAACCTTGTACATGGTTAAACTGTATGTTTTCGCTTAAAATACTGATACTAGTTAAGAAAACTAGCGATACTGTAAAAGTAAGAAAACTGACAGTGTATCATTGTTTACACGATCTAGGGCCTGTTTTACGATCTCCGGTTAAGGTGTTGGTTAAGAGTTAACTTGGAGTTACACGCAGATGTCGGTATTACGACCTTCGGTTAAGGGCTAACTTAGAGTCATTTCCGGAGGTAAACTAACCCTCACCTCGAGTACTGGTTAGTGCGATAACTTGGAGTTTATCTTCACACACAAAAGAGAAAATGGCGTACCTCTAAGCTAGATTGAATGTTGACAGCGATTCTGAGGATGAAATGTTGACACAGTAGTTATTTAATAGAAGAAGAGCTAAAAGAAATAGAATGCGGAAAGATTTCATACATATATTTGTGACATTTTCAAAATGAAATAAAATAAACCACATGAGTATTAGGTATCTTGACGTAATAGGTTATGGAATGATAATTTCTAGTGTCCTATGGTGTCAGTGACTTGTTGCAAGCAATGCAATATTTTTTGGGATCATATTGCAACATGTTTTAACGAACATAAATGTAATGAACAAAGCATGCTAACCCTATATCGGAAAGTACGCGCAATACTATATGTGTAGGTGGGTAGGTATAAAAGTTCAGAAACATGCTGAAGTAGTAAACATTCGATTTTGCTAATGCGTTTCCTTAAAGCATTACCAGAGGAAAGCAACATACTGTAAAGCAAACATTAAATAGAGTAATTTTTTTAGGTTATGCAATTTGAATCGATGTCCAAACCATTATTGCAAATGCTTTTCACACATGTAATGTAGCTAATTACAAGTAAAATACCATAATGGTTTTGTCCTACAATATGCCTTAATGAATACCATTTGCTAATTATATTGCGGTTTAGGCAGTGTGTGTGCCATCTCAATTCAAGTATGATTCTTGCCGTACTTACTATAGATGTTAAAATGCAGCACATAAATATATTTGCTGCGAATTGCACATGTAAAGAAATGTTAAACCCTGTCCATCTTGTATCCTGTGGTATTTAAATGAAGCCATTTATTTGTTTAATTACGTTTTTCAATCAAGGGCAGAATGCTGTGACTGAAATGAGGCGTTTGATTATGAAGTGCCAAAAAGAAATGTAAGTTTGCTACAACATGTTTTTCTTTAAAAGGAAACCATAGTTATTGCTTCATAACTAGCAAAATATATTATGTTTAAAAAATAAGGTACCAAGTTACTGGTCCTAGAATGGATATTGTATAAAATTGCCTTTAGTCACGGATGACTTATAATTTGTGGACCTTTCCTTATTGCATATTCCCCTGTGAAATGATAATTTATGTAAGAGGTGATTTCTTCATGAGGATAAACAACTAAACAAATGATTTTAGCCAAATTATATTTGTGCAATACTATTATCATAAGCAATAAAAGTTTAGTGGCCTTATTTTAAAAATCGTTTGACTGTTAATCTCTTGGTGTTCGTAAATTAACAAGGCATTCCATATATTCTCCTTATATCTCACCTAATCTATAATAACACTAACCTAACGCAGCCTATATAACATATAACACTAACCTAACTTTATGGAAAAATCTAAAGAATAAACGAACTATAATAATAACTATACATAACTATGCTAGACCTTATTACGAATGAACTATTTATGAAAATATCACGAAAATATACAGAAAACAGCTAATAAAAAGTTAAAACAAGATGCCTGATGCTACTACATGTGTTTGGTTTTCCATCTAATTACACATTCTAAACACAAGATAGCGTTGCAAACAAGGGAGAATCCTAGTGGAAAGTATTGCCAACCGTTCACATTCCACCATAATTCACAGGGTAACAAATCTAAGGGTAAATCGAGTTCGTAATACAAGGCGCAGAACCCAACCAAAAGCTATTGATAACTGAAAGGTAACAAACTTCGGCTAGTAACCGGAGATCGTAATACAGACCCCTAGTCTGGCTATTTAGCACAAAGCGCTACCTACACTCATACTTTATGTACGTTCATGGGAAAAAATTATTGATCGCTACAACCTTGCCTTCAGCTTCATGAAAATAAATAAAGTGAACATAACTTTGTTCACACATGCACATGTCGTATCTTACAAATCAGACTTGTAAACAGGGAGGTTAAAACAGTTCATATCATTATAATATGTAATAACAATCGCAGTAAAGACTCATAAATTAAAGCAAAACTTGACAGTTGATGTGTCAAGGCATCTATTTTAAGTATGAGTATATATTACGGTTACAGCCATCTGTAGTAGTACGAAGTGCTTTTCACCAGAGTTGTCCAACATAAATTATACTGACATTCAGTAACCACTAATGACCAACTTAACACACTAAGATTAATAAGTAGAGTGCAAGTCTCTAAGAAGAAATATCCCAAAGTAAAGTTGATGATAAAAACCATAAAGAAGCCACAATCGAAATTTACCAAATTGGAGTAGTTGTTCAGTGTGAGGAAGCCCTCTCTAGCAGAAGTGGAAGAATGGAGCTCTCTAAATGAAATATCGGCAAAGGAATTAAATTAAGGATAGGTAGAGTCAGACTGAAAAATTCAACGTCACGTCTGAAATTTGAACCACCATCTCCCGGCTTCCGTCCGGTTGCTCTTAACCATTGACCCTACCGTCGCCAACGTGCCGTCATGTGATTAAAATCTCCAACTGACTCGTATGTTTCCCAGTAAAAACTAGGGGTTCTCATATATAATGAGATACGCATGTAGTGGCGACTTACTATGCTGTAAGTACTTAACTTCCAGACTTCGTAGTTACTACTATAAGGTTCATTGATGAAACTTTAATCGTTCTACCACACTAGCCACTGTGGAAGAATGTATTGTTACCGTGTGTAGGCTAAGAGTTGGATAGATAGTTAAATTATTAAATTTTCTACGCAAAGCGTGGAATAGATGCAAATGAAAGCGGGATGGTGAAAAGTACAGATGTGTTGGAACGCAAGCTTTCACTGCAGAAACAAAACAAAACAGCTGATGTAGTTGAGGTATTCATCTACCAAATGCAAGCTTTAATTATACAGTAAAATATTCCTAGTCGTAGCTCCCTCATGAGTAACATAAGGGCTGAATTTAAGACGTTATTTCATTGTTTGTCGACTACACTAATAATATAAAGAGAGAAAATAAATGTGGCATGTGTGTGTATGTGTGTGGGTGTTTTAAGGACTACTGAATCGAGTATGATAGTTCTTTGAGCACTAAAACGACTCACCATTTCAGATGAACAAAAGCTCTATATTTTTTCAGTTTTAAAATTTTTTAAAAGCTAGTGTCCGGCTCTCTTTTTACATTTATGTCATCATATCTCAATGCCGTTTCGTTAAATATTGATATCTTGGGCTACTTTTGAAACTTTATAACAGATATGGCATATTTGAATAACTTTCAGCACAGAGCTGTAAATGAAAAGTCTTAAGATATTTTAAAAGTATTGTTAAGGTTATTTATTAGTGAAACCAAGCATTAATTACAAAGAGAAATCAGTGAGTAATAAATTTCTCTTCTTCTTTTGTTATATTCTGTGATATATATCATCTTTGTAAAAAGTTGAATGTAGATAGTTTGTTAATAAAGTGAGAAAGAAAATGTGTTAAAGTTATGCTGAAACGCAGGAAAAGTGTTCTTGGAGTAGTATTTAGTGCCTCGTCTTGAACTTCCGGATTCACAATCATCTGTACTGCTAATATTAGATGAAGGAACTACCCTAGATGAGATAATACTTGTGGTATAGCTAGCGGTCGTTCTGGTGTTGTAACCTGCAATGCTGTATGAGCTTGTTTCAGCATTCCATATACTTGATGAAATTCTTTCTACTGTTTGGACTTCAGGACCAGAAGAAGAGAAGGGGGAAGGTCTGTAATCTTAAGACTGGTGTGGAGATGACAACAAAGCAAAGCAATCTGAAGGATATAAAAGAGAAATACTAGATGAGAACGTTTCTGCTTGTCTTGCACTAAATTCTCTGTAGCTGCGATCCATAGAGAGAAACACCTACAGAACTGCTTTAAGAAGTTCGTTTTTAGCGGCTACTAAAAGTGGTCAATCAAAAAAATCCACTGTCTCTTGCTGAATGAGTTATCCAAAGAGATTACTGTAGCATATCAAGAGTACAAACGGCTGCAGGAGAATGAGTACAAAAAGTTTGTACACTTCTCTTGCGCTCTGCAGATGTTTTGATGTAAAGACACACAAATTAGTGGATATCATCTCTCGGATCATACAGATGATTACCAAAGATTCGTGGAGTTTATTGCTTTTGTAAATGAGATGAACAAAACCTGGCACGAAAAAACCCAACTATAATAAAAGGAGTTGAAGAATGTTCTGATATTAGTTATACCAAACCAAATGCTCCTTTAAGATGGCTACTGACAGGTTCTTTGCATCCCCAGCGTGTCAAAGGACGCTTATCAAAGAATCAATCCTCATATATACTGATTGGGACACTTCACAACATATACAATCAGGACGATTTTGTCTGGACAACTAAAGTGGCAACCACATTCTTCAGTACTTCATAACAGCTTCAATTCCACAGAATCTTGTACCACAAACAAATCCTGAAAATGAGGATTTATCGCCTTTCCGCTGCGTTGTGCAACTGCTGAATCTGGAACTTCTGGCTGGGCAGAAACCATTGCATCACCATTCACATATAACACTTTTGGTAACTTTTCTGTAACACATCTCTATTTAACTTTGACTGTAATAGTGCAATTGAGATAACAATACTTTAATAAATGAAGTATGCATTTCACTTAAACAATTTTTCATGTCATACTTAATACTATCCAGAGTGTCATTCTAGGCAATTTGTATAATGTTTAAAAAGCTCTCATAAATGGAGTATTACTTTTGATATTATTTTGATAAGACAGGTATATACGAATTCTAAAAACTCAAAAAAGCTGAGAAGTGATGCTTTCTTCAATACATATATTCAAAATCTAAATACACATCAATGTTCTCAGATCAATCTGGATTAAACTTTATACATTTATACTATGATTAAAATTGCAAATAGACGACGCAGCAATAGGACGAGCGTCACACCATGACTGGAAGTTGCCTACATGAAAGCATGCTTTCGTTAAAAATACCAACACTATTTAAGCAAACTGGCGATACTGTAATGGTGAGAAAAATGGTTTACCCAATCTAGTCTGGCTATTTAACACAAAGCCCTACCTACACTAATACTTAGTGTTTCCTTTCTTTTTTACCTTCTCTTCTTTCACTGGACATGTTAATAATAGTTCATTATGCAATTCGTTCAATTCCTTCCCCCCACTACTCCATAGATAATAAACCTAGCAACATTGTTTTGCGGATAACATACTGGAGCAGGATTGGTGGGGCATTTGGCAGTTGATGTGTCCGTTACAGTTCTATACAAACAGAATAAGCGTTTCTCCGTGACAAATGGGTTAATATCAACATATTGCGTTTGAAGCTGGATGAGTTACTTGGGAAGTCATGTTCAAAAGTAGCAACCTGAGGAACCTTTTATATATTTCAGCTGTACACCTTGGACGGGATCCTTTGAAACAAGAAGGCAAATATTTAATCAGGCTGCTTGTGTTCTTACTTACTTATACTACGATAGTGAAATACGCTGCTGCGACATTTGCGTCTCTTTTATATTTCTGTTGCAATCGGTGTTCGTTTTGATTATTTATGCATTTTTATATTGACGTCCCTTAAACAGCTAATTCTTACTTGTAGACGACAAATGAATTCAATAGACAAAGCCAGCTATTAATCATGCTGCTTTGATATTACGTTAACTCATGCACTTGATATAATATATTTTGACTGTGGGTTCGTGAAATAGTGTCCAATTACACCACTCAAAAATGTTCTTTATTTCCACCCTATTCCAATGTCACAATTACATAGAATTTCGTAATGTACACAATTATTATTTCGCCAGTTGGTCTGTCCACGTACACTGGGCGCTCCTTACACATCGCTCGCCACGACTCACTCAACTCAACTGCCAGTCGCCTCTCCTGAATTGATCGGCGGCCCGAAGTTTCTCGAAAATTCCTTTTATGGAGGGGAAAAACATTCTCGATGCTTCCCCCTTCTTCGGGCGGCAGGAGGAAGGGGAAACGAAGACTCAGCTACCCCTGCGGTCTCCCCTCCCTCCACCGGCCTTCATTTATTGATCGTCATCGTAGTGCTTGCCGCTTGGGTAACACTGTCCCCTCCTGAAGGCTGGTCGTCCCGAACAGCACCATCGTAGCGGGCCAGGCGATCCAGGTGTACCACCAACATCTTTCCTTGGGGCACCTTCTGGATGCGATAGACCACGTCGTTAATCCTCTTCACCACACGGTACGGTCCTTGCCATGGCTACTGAAGCTTCGGGCAGCGTCCCTTGGTCCGGGTAGGTCGTTCCAACCAGACCAGGTCACCTTGCTGGAACCTTTGGCTTTTGGCTTGCCTGTCGTATCGGGTTTTCATGCGGTCGCTCGCCTTCTGGATGTTCTGGCGAGCCATCTCGTGCATGTCGTGGAGTTGGTCCACCAGGTTCTCCACATACTCGGTCGCTGGCTGTTTCACCCCCGGAGGGCTTCCCAAAGCCAGGTAACAGGGGAGGCGTAACTCTCGACCGAACACTAAGCTGGCTGGCGTCATCCCCGTGGTGTTGTGTTGACGAGCGGTAGGCCAGCAATGACAGTGGCACCTTGACGTCCCAGTCTTGCTGATGGCTGGCCACGACCTTCCTCAAATGTTCCTCCAAGTTCTTGATGTACCTTTCGACCATGCCATCCGACTGGGGATGTAGAGGTGTTGTGTAGTGGCTCCTTCATTAGGTTGGACTCAAAATTGGTGCCCTGGTCACTGTGTAGCTCTAACGGCACCCCAAATCGACAGAACACTTGCTCCACGAGGCAGTCTGTGATTGTCTTAGCCTCTTGGTTTGGGATGGCATACACCTCCGGCCACTTGGTGAAGTAGTCCACGACAACCATTAGGTATTTGTTGCCTCGGTCGGAAACTGGGAACGGTTCAGCAATGTCCACGGCGATCCGTTCGAATGGGTCTCCGACTTTGTACTGTTGCATGCGACCCCGGAAATGTGTAGTGTTTAACGGCCGCTTTTACTATATACGGCACCGCAGTTGGTGACACTGATGATGCATGTGATGAAGATGGAGCACCGGTGGAATGAGATGGCGGGGGAAACCGGAGATCCCGAAGAAAACCCGCCCCAAAGCCGTGTTGTCCAGCACAAATCTCATTTTGCGGTCGCCGGGAATATGCAACTCCGGCTCCTAGTCTGGGGGCCGCGACTCGCCGCGCACACGTGACACTGTCGGCACCATCTCTCAGCGTCTGCCCGGAACCTCAGCCAGTGGTAGCGCTGCCGTAGTTTGTCAATCGTCCGTTTCGCTCCCAGGTGTCCTCCTGAAGTACCGGCGTGCACTTCTTCCAAGACTTCCGGGACCTTACTCCGGGGAAGTACCAACTGTTCTCTCTGCGTCTTCCCATCGGGTGACTCCCATACCCGGAACAGCACGCCCTCTCTGGTCTTCAACGGGTCCCATTGGGCCCAGTAAAACTTGTAGGTGGCGCTCCTCGGTGCGATGTCCACTCAGGTTGGTTTCGTCTCTGCCTTCACTTCCCTCAAGAGTGGCCCCAAGTCTGCGTCCGCCAGCTGCTCACTTCTCAGGCCTGCGCTATCCCAGCCATCCACAGGCACTGCCGTGACTACTCGAACTGCTGCGGCACGCTCCTTCTATTCCACTCTTGTGCATTGGCCGCATTCTTCTGGACAGGGTGTTCGGGACATAGCGTCCGCGTTACCGTGGCTCTTCCCTCTGCGATATTCCGAGGTGAAGTCGTACTCCTGCAGCCTCTGAATCCAACGTGCTGTCTGGCCTTCCAGGTTCTTAAAGCTCAATAGCCAGGTTAGGGCGGAATGGTCAGTCCTCAGGTGGAATGGCTGACCGTTCAGGTTCTTGTGGAAGTGCTCCAAGGTCTTTACTACCGCCAATAATCCTCCCCGGGTGACGCAGGAGTTCTAATCTGCCTTGGATAGTATCTTGCTGTAGTAGGCTATTACCCGTTCATGGCCGTCCTGGTTCTGCGATAAGACGCCTCCAATGCAATGGTCGCTGGCGTTGGTGTCCACAATGAAGGCGCCACCTGTTTGTGGAAATTCCAAAATTGGAGCACTGCACAAGGTCATCTTCAGGTGCTGGAAAGCGTCTTCGGCGTCCTCCATCCACACATAATGCCGGTGTTCCTCTGTCAGGTGGGTGAGGGTTTTGGCGATGTTAGAGAACGCCTTTATGAAGCGTCGGTAATAACTGCACAGCCCCAGGAAGCTGCGCAACTCTTTCTTATCCTTTGGGCGAGGTCATCCTTTCACAGCCTGTGTCTTCTCCGGGTCTGTGGCCACTCCGGTTGCTGAGACTATGTGACCCAAGTAGTTCACTTCCTTGCGGAATAGCTGGCACTTTTTCGCTTTCAGCTTCAAGTTGGTTGCCTGCAATCTCTGTAGCACCTTACTCAGATTCTCGAGATGGTCTTCAAAAGTTTAATCGACGATGATAATGTCGTCCAGGTATAGTAGGCAGGCGTCGTAAGTCAGTCCTCTCATCACTGACTCCATGAGTCTTTTGAAGGTAGCTGGTGCGTTACAGAGGCCAAAGGGCATATTTGTGAACTGTCAGAGCCCTTGGCCTGTCGAGAATGCGGTCTTCTCCTTGTCTCTCGGATCTAGAGCTACCTGCCAGTAGCTCGACTTCAGGTCCAGGTTCGAGAACCACAGCGCACCAGCTAGCGTGTCCAGGGTGTCGTCAATCCGGGGTAAGGGGAAGCTGTCCTTCCGGGTGACAGCGTTCAGCTTCCTGGTGTCCACGCAGAAGCGTAGCTCGCCGTTCTTCTTCGTCACCAAGACTACAGGGGAACACCAAGGGCTGTCAAACTCTTCAGTCAACCCCTGGATCTCATGCCCTACAGCATGTCTCGTACCGCCCCTTGCTTCGCCAGCGGAACGCGTCTATGTGGTTGCCGAATAGGCCGCGCATCCTCTGTGTCGATCCGTTGTAGCATTTTGTCCGTGCGGCCGTAGTCACTATAGCCTTGGCTGAAGACGCGCTGGTTTGGCCGCCGATATGACCATAGTAGTTAAAGGCGGGGTATAAATGGAATTAGCAGCGCTGGTGTCGCCTCAACAGTTGTAGAACTTTCTCCGGTTGTTCTGCGGTCAAGTGGTCGGCCGCCCTCTGCAGTAAGCCTTCTAGCCGGGGCCCCAGGTGTTGCGTCGGCACCGGCTCTTGTGTCTTGTCGATTGCTGTTACGCTCACCATGGACTCGCACGTTCCCAACTCCGTCCCGGGCTGGACATCGTGATCGGTGTCCTTTGGATTTAGCAGTCTCACTGGCACCTCCCCTCGGCATGGCAGCAATGCCCTGGCTACACAAAGTCCGCTAACAGGCGTCTTCTGATCCAGCATCATGTTGCTGATTCTCTGGCCTTCCAGTCGCGCAGTCACCACCACCTCGCTCCTCGCGGGGACAACCACGTCTTCGTTCAAGACGACCCTGTAGATTCCAAGGCGCTCTTCGTGTTGCCGGATTATAATCTCTTCTCCGTTGAGCCACAGGACCTTCCTACCGACGTCGACCGTCGCCTCATGGCTTCTGAGGGCATCCAGTCACAGAAACACCAGCTCAGCCACCTTCGCGACGAACACCCACAGACGTACGGTACTCCTTCCCAAGGTCAACTTTAGCAGGGCCTCCTTCTCCATAGGCAAGGTGTCGCCCGAAGCCGTCACAAGCTGGTATGGTCGGCTCGGCTTCCTCGTCGGCAAACCCTTCGCCAGGTCAGATCTCATGATGCTCACGGCTGCCCCAGTGTCCACCTGCACTCGGCACGGCTTCCCTCTCACCCAATCGTCCGCGATGAGGTTGTCATCCATACGCCGGGTGACGGCGCGCAGTGTCACTCGAGGGGATGGTGGTAATGGCGACGACGTGCCCCTCTCCACGCCGGCCTTACTCGTACTTCCGGCTGCCCTTCCTGGTGTCGGCAGACTCTCTCTAGGTGTTCCGGTTGTCCACAACACCAACACAGGCCATTAGGGTTCGCCGGCGTCCCACGGCTGGTCTTCTGTCTCGGGCGTAGTGGACACTCCTCGCTCTTGACGTCGGGGTAGCCGTCACCTTGGCCGCCTCCACCCTTAGTCCTGCCGTTAGCGCCTCGTGGATAGTTTTGTAATCGCCGTTCATTAGGCGCTGACGAATCTCCGAGTCTCGTACCCAGTCGACAAAGTTGTAGGCGGCTTCCCGGGATACGAACTCCGGTGGCAGGTCAACCAAGGCCTTGCTAGCCAGCTGCTCAATCGCCATGGGGAACTCCTGCAGCGTCTCCCCTGGCTGCTGTGGCCTTGCCTTTAGCTGGTTGCGGTACGCTACGGCTAAGCGGTGGTTTCCAAAACGATTCTCCAGGGCTTCCCAGATGTCCTTGGGCGCCGCTGTTGTCTGCACCGCGTTCAGGACTTCCGCGGCCCGTCCCTGGAGGCTGGCTATTAACTGCGTGGCCTCCTCCTCTGGTAACCATTTGTTGTGCTTGGCCACAGCGTGGTATTGGCGGCGGAAGACGTCAAACGTTGACGTGCCGTCATATTTAGGAGCTTTGACGCGTGCAGATGTTGTGTCGCGTCCCGCTGCGTCGATCTTTAAATCCTTTAACCTCCTGCGGACGACGTCCTCCACCATGGCCTTCAGGGACTTTGCGTTGCTGTCAGCCTTTCCCTCCAGCTCTTCAACGCGGCTTGACAAATCTTCGAAGTGCTCGTCCACCTGACCCATCCGCTTGCCGAGCTCTACGTCATCTCTCACGCCGGTCAGCTGCTCTTCGAACTTCGCGGCAAGGGCCTCGTTTGCCGCTTTCATCTCCGTGGTCAATTCGGTCATCCTCGCGGTCAGGCTGCTATTTGTGTCTTCCATCTTCTCGGTAAGGTTATCGTTAGCTGTTATTAGTTTCAGCTCTGCGGCCAGGTTGTTATTTGCCGCCTCCGTCTTTGCTGTTATTTCGGCTTTCATTTCTTCCATTTTGTGCAAAAATCTTTTCCAGTGCCGACTCCATGGCCGTTATCCCACTTCTGACGCCAGTTGTGACTTTGCGGGTTCGTGAAATAAAGAGTCAAATTACACCACTCAAAAATGTTCTTTATTTCCACCTTATTCCAATGTCACAATTACATAGAATTTCGTAATGTACACAATTATTATTTCGACAGTTCGTGTGTCCACGTACACTGGGCTCTCCTTACACACCGCTCGCCATGACTCACTCCACTCAACTGCCGGTCGCCTCTCCTGTATTGATCGGCGGCCCGAAGTTTCTCGAAAATTCCTTTTATGGAGGGGGAAAACATTCTCGATGCTTCGCACTCCTTCGGGCGGCAGGAGGAGGTGGAAACGAAGATTCAGCTACCCCTGCGGTCTCCCCCCCTCCACCGGATTTCATTTATTGATCGGCATCGTAGGGCTTGACGCTTGGGTAACAATATATATATATATATATATATATATATATAAAGATTTGGTACCGCTTAAGGTCGCCCAGACCCCCCCCCCAAAAAAAAAACACACACACGCACACACACATGCACACACACAGGCACACACATACACACACATACCACTAGGATGCGCGCGTGCGAACGTGCAGGTGTTACTAAAAATACATTTCGTGTGTTCATTGAACCTCAAAATGTTTGTTTCCCATAAAATCTTCATATTCAGCGTTTCAATTAAATGTTACATTCTCCTCTATCTAGTATTTTGTTTTCAATAAAACTTTATACAAGGTCACTTTAAACTGTAAGGTCTAATCGTGAACATTAACATTGTGAATGATTTAGTAAATAAATGACATAAAAACACATTTTGAATAGAACAAAATGTATACAGATGGCAAGAATGCTTAGAAATTTTAAAAATCAGTTAAATACAATGGTAAAGATTACAGTATTTTAAAAAGTTAATAAAACTATAAATAAGAGATGCATCATTCAGTGCCGCAGTAAGACTTCGAGATGCCGTGTTGTCTGCCCTGGTCTTCAAATTTTGGACAGATGAGAATAATGTGAATTATATTTTTGTTCCGTATTTATCACACATTGCAGGATAGCTTTTGTTCATAATGTTGGAAATTGATAGAGACGGTAAAACTGGCACTAAATTCAATAAGAAAAAAGATGGTCATGGGTAAAATATTAAAGATATACAAGTAAGAAAGAAAACAGAAATCATATCACTGCAATAACGTTTCCACTTTCTATACGAAATAGGGTGAGTAGTGTGTTAGATAAAAAAAAAAAAAAAAAAAAAAAAAAAAAAAAAAAAATGCACCAGAAATGCACGCTCCAACACTTTCTGAATAAACAAAGATCGCTATTAGGAAAACGCTCCGGCGCTTGTATGTATATGTGAGTGTTTGTGTGAGAGACGCATATTTCAAAGACGAAAAGTTGGTTAAGTGCCCAACATGGAATTTAAGCTTAGCATCTTCTCAGCATGCGGGATGAAGGTGTTGTAAAACCTTCTAACACAAAATATCTTTAAATGAAAACTATTTGTAATCTTAAATTTGATAAATAGACTCACGATTTGGATAAAATTGCCTTATGGGATTTGCACAAAATGTTTATTTGATATAAATTAACGATAGCTACATTTTTTGTCATAGTAAGACCTTCGTAACAAAGAGAAAATCAGAGGCTACTACATAATTATATATATGGTCTTACTATTCCAACAAATGTAGATGACGTTAAAGGCCACCGTTTATATCAAATGAAACTTTGGGGAGAGCTCTATTTTCGAGATTTATGGATTGAATTTTCTAATATATATTTTAAAATGGAAAGTCATTACTCTTTCTTTATTTTCTGTGCATATAAACAGAATGGATTGTAGAAGCCATCACGGAGGAACTAGCTCTTCAAAGATTTTATTATTATTATTATTATTATTATTATTATTATTATTATTATTATTATTATTATTATTATTATTATTATTATTATTATTATTATTATTATTATTATTATTATTATTATTATTATTATTATTATTATTATTATTATTATTATTATTATTATTATTATTATTATTATTATTATTATTATTATTATTATTATTATTATTATTATTATTATTATTATTATTATTATTATTATTATTATTATTATTATTATTATTATTATTATTATTATTATTATTATTATTATTATTATTATTATTATTATTATTATTATTATTATTATTATTATTATTATTATTATTATTATTATTATTATTATTATTATTATTATTATTATTATTATTATTATTATTATTATTATTATTATTATTATTATTATTATTATTATTATTATTATTATTATTATTATTATTATTATTATTATTATTATTATTATTATTATTATTATTATTATTATTATTATTATTATTATTATTATTATTATTATTATTATTATTATTATTATTATTATTATTATTATTATTATTATTATTATTATTATTATTATTATTATTATTATTATTATTATTATTATTATTATTATTATTATTATTATTATTATTATTATTATTATTATTATTATTATTATTATTATTATTATTATTATTATTATTATTATTATTATTATTATTATTATTATTATTATTATTATTATTATTATTATTATTATTATTATTATTATTATTATTATTATTATTATTATTATTATTATTATTATTATTATTGTTATTATTATTATTATTGTTATTATTATTGTTATTATTATTATTATTATTATTGTTATTATTATTATTATTATTATTATTATAATATTATTATTACTATTATTATTATTATTATTATTATTATTATTATTATTATTATTATTATTATTATTATTATTATTATTATTTATATCTACCATATTCTGCTATTTTTATTGTATCCATAAGAATATGGTAATAAAATTTTTATAAAACGTTATCTCAGTTTACATGAAGTAGGTAGAAGCATATGGGGTACTTTTAAATATTTACAAGTGTGAGTAGAGAAAATCCAATGAGTGTACGCATCAGATTCACCCAGCGCTTTCTGGCCATGCAAAGAGAAGGGACCATGGACCATGAGAAGTCTAAAGATATTTTGAAACATCTGCTAAGGTTATTTATTAGTGAAACCAAGCACAATATCTTCTGTGATAATCTTATATACAGCAACATATATATTTATACATAGAGATGACAATACTATAACAAATGAAGTATGCATTGCACTGGTAGGCCCCTAGTGTACACGATATAAGTTACAAAGAGAAATCAGTAAATAATAAATTTCTCTTTTTCTTTTGTTTTATTCTGTGATATATATATATCATCTTTGTAAAAAGTTGAATATAGATAGTTTATTAAGACGCTGAAAAAGAAAATGTGTTGAAGAGCTGCTGAAACGCAGCAAAAGTCTTGTTGGTGTAGTATTTAGTACCTCGTCTTGAACTTCCGGATACACAATCATCTGTACTGCTAATATTAGAAGAAGGAACTACCCTAGATGAGATAATACTTGTGGTATAGCTAGCGGTCGTTCTGGTGTTGTGACCTGCAATGCTGTATGAGCTTGTTTGAGCATTCCATATCCTTGATAAAATTCTTTCTACTGTTTGGACTTCAGGACCAGACGAAGACAAAGGGGAAGGTCTGTAATCTTAGGACTGGTGTGGAGAGGACAACAAAGCAAAGCAATCTGAAGGATATAAAAGAGAAATACTAGATGATAACGTTTCTGCTTGTCTTGCTCTGAATTCTCTGTAGCCACGATCCATAGAGAGAGACACCTACAGAACTGCTTTAAGAAGTTCTTTTTTAGCGGCTACTAAAAGTGGTCAATCAAAAAATCTGCTGTCTCTTGCTGAGTGCGTTATCCAAAGAGATTGCTGTAGCATATCAAGAGTACAAACGGCTGCAAGAGAATGAGTACAAAAAGGTTGTACATTTCTCTTGCGCTCTGCAGATGTTTTTATGTAAAGACACAGATTAGTGAATATCACCTCTCCGATCATACGGATGATTACTAAACATTCGTGGAGTTTATTGAATTTGTAATTGAAATGATCAAAACCTGGCACGAAAAAAAACACAACTATAATAAAAGGAGTTGAAGAATGTCCTGATATTACTTATACCAAACCAAATGCTTCTTTAAGATGGCTACTGACAGGATCCTTGGAGCTCCAATGTGTCAAAGGATGCTTATAAAAGAATCAATCCTCACATATACTGATGAGGACACTTCACACCATATACAATCAGGAAGACTTTGTGTGGACGACTAAAGTGGCAACCACGTTCTTCAGTACTTCATAACTGTGGCGAAGACAGTACCTGAGTAAGCAAATTAGAGAATTGTGTTGATCAGTATCGGTCTTCCCTACCACCTTTTCTGCCATCTAAAGTGCACAAAGTGCTACCGTTGCGGCTACAGATACAGTTTCAATTGCACAGAATCTTTTACCACAAACAAATCCTGAAAATGAGGATTTATCGCCTTTCCGCTGCGTTGTGCAACTGCTCAATCTAGAACTTCTGGCTGGGGAGAAACCATTGCATCACCATTCAGATATAACACTTTTGGTAACTTTTCTGTAACACATCTCTATTTAACTGTGACTGTAATAGTGTCATTGAGATAACAATACATTAACAAACGAGGTATGCATTTCTCTTATAAAATTTTTCATGTCATACTTAATACTATCCACAATGTTATTCTAGGCAATTTGTATAATTTTTAAAAAGCTCTCATAAATGGAGTATTACTTTTGATATTATTTTGATAAAACAGGTATATACGAATTCTACAAACTCAAAAAAGCTGAGAAGTGATGCTTTCTTTAATACTTATGTTCAAAATCTAAATACACATCAATATTCACAGATCAATCTGGATTAAACTTTATACATTTATACTATAGTTAAAATTGCAAATAGATGACGTAACTATAGGACGAATGTAACACCATGGCTGGAGGTTGTCAACATGAAAGCATGCTTTCGTTAAAACTACCAACACTATTTAAGCAAACTGGCGAGACTGTAATAGTGAGGAAAACGGAAGTGCATCATGGTTTAACCAGCCTGGGTGTTTAACACAAAGCGCTACCTACACTAATACTTAGTGTTACCTCTCCTTTTTACCTTCTCTACTTTCACTGTATATCTTAATAATAGATCATTATGCAATTCGTTCAATTCTTTTTCTCTTCCCCCACTATTGCATAAATAAGCAACCTAGCAACATTGTTTTGCGGGTAACATACTGGAACAGGATTGGTGGGGCTTTTGGCAGTTGATGTGTCCGTTACAGTTCTGTACAAACAGAATAAGCGTTTCTCCGTGAGAGAAATGGATTAATATCCACATATTGCGTTTAAAGCTGGATGAGTTACTTGGCAAGTCATGTTCAAAAGTAGCAACCTGCGCAACCATTTATATATTACTACTGTACACGTTGTACGGTAACCTTTGAGGCACAGAGAGAGGCAAGGAGGAAATCAGGCTGCTTGTGTTCTTACTTATACTACGACAGTAAAATGCGCTTGTGAGACATTTGCGTCCCTTTCATATTTCCGTTGCACTCGGTGTTCTTTTTTATTATGCACTTTTGAATTGACGTCCCTTCAACAACTGATTCTTACTTGTAGAGGATAAATGAATTTAACGGACAAAGCCAGCTATTAATCGTGCTGCTTTGACTACTTTAGTTTAACACATGCATTTACTGTAATATATATGAACAAGTTTGGTACCGCTTAAGACCCCCCAGCCCCCCAAAACACACACACACACACACACACACACACACACACACACACACACACACACACACACATACACACACACACACACACATACACACACAAATACCACTAGGATGCGCGCGTGCGTACGGTCAGGTGTTACTAAAAATGCATTTCGTGTGTTCATTGAACCTCAAAATGTTTGTTTCCCGTAAAATCTTCATATTCAGCGTTTCAATTAAATGTAACATTCTCCTCTATCTAGTATTTTGTTTTCAATAAAGCTTTATACAAGGTCACTTTAAACTTTAAGGTCTAATCGTGAACATTAACATTGCGAATGATTTAGTAAATAAATTACATAAAAACACATTTTGAATAGAACAAAATGTATACAGATGGCAAGAATGCTTAGAAATTTTAAAAATCAGTTAAATACAATGGTAAAGATTACAGTATTTTAAAAAGTTAATAAAACTATAAATAAGAGATGCATCATTCAGTGCCGCAGTAAGACTTCGAGATGCCGTGTTGTCTGCCCTGGTCTTCAAATTTTGGACAGATGAGAATAATGTGAATTATATTTTTGTTCGGTATTTATCACAGTTGCAGGATAGCTTTTGTTCATAATGTTGGAAATTGATAGAGACGGTAAAACTGGCACTAAATTCAATAAGAAAAAAGATGGTCATGGGTAAAATATTAAAGATATACAAGTAAGAAAGAAAACAGAAATCATATCACTGCAATAACGTTTCCACTTTCTATACGAAATAGGGTGAGTAGTGTGTTAGATAAAAAAAAAAAAAAAAAAAAATGCACCAGAAATGCACGCTCCAACACTTTCTGAATAAACAAAGATCGCTATTAGGAAAACGCTCCGGCGCTTGTATGTATATGTGAGTGTTTGTGTGAGAGACGCATATTTCAAAGACGAAAAGTTGGTTAAGTGCCCAA
Source organism: Mantis religiosa (assembly GCA_030765055.1). Lineage (NCBI taxonomy): Eukaryota > Metazoa > Arthropoda > Insecta > Mantodea > Mantidae > Mantis > Mantis religiosa. Next base: position 92,220,159 of record CM060947.1, on the reverse strand, counting down.
CATGGAATTTAAGCTTAGCATCTTCTCAGCATGCGGGATGAAGGTGTTGTAAAACCTTCTAACACAAAATATCTTTAAATGAAAACTATTTGTAATCTTAAATTTGATAAATAGACTCACGATTTGGATAAAATTGCCTTATGGGATTTGCACAAAATGTTTATTTGATATAAATTAACGATAGCTACATTTTTGTCATAGTAAGACCTTCGTAACAAAGAGAAAATCAGAGGCTACTACATAATTATATATATGGTCTTACTATTCCAACAAATGTAGATGACGTTAAAGGCCACCGTTTATATCAAATGAAACTTTGGGGAGAGCTCTATTTTCGAGATTTATGGATTGAATTTTCTAATATATATTTTAAAATGGAAAGTCATTACTCTTTCTTTATTTTCTGTGCATATAAACAGAGTGGATTGTAGAAGCCATCACGGAGGAACTAGCTCTTCAAAGATTTTATTATTATTATTATTATTATTATTATTATTATTATTATTATTATTATTATTATTATTATTATTATTATTATTATTATTATTATTATTATTATTATTATTATTATTATTATTATTATTATTATTATTATTATTATTATTATTATTATTATTATTATTATTATTATTATTATTATTATTATTATTATTATTATTATTATTATTATTATTATTATTATTATTATTATTATTATTATTATTATTATTATTATTATTATTATTATTATTATTATTATTATTATTATTATTATTATTATTATTATTATTATTATTATTATTATTATTATTATTATTATTATTATTATTATTATTATTATTATTATTATTATTATTATTATTATTATTATTATTATTATTATTATTATTATTATTATTATTATTATTATTATGATTATTAGTATTATTATTATGATTATTAGTATTATTATTATGATTATTAGTATTATTATTATGATTATTAGTATTATTATTATGATTATTAGTATTATTATTATGATTATTAGTATTATTATTATGATTATTATTATTATTATTATGATTATTATTATTATTATTATTATTATTATTATTATTATTATTATTATTATTATTATTATTATTATTATTATTATTATTATTATTATTATTATTATTATTATTATTATTATTATTATTATTATTATTTATTAATTATTATTATTATTATTATTATTATTATTATTATTATTATTATTATTATTTATATTATTATTATTTATATTATTATTATTATTATTATTATTATTATTATTATTATTATTACTATTATTATTATTATTATTACTATTATTACTATTATTATTACTATTATTACTATTATTATTATTATTACTATTATTATTATTATTATTATTATTATTATTATTATTATTATTATTATTATTATTATTATTATTATTATTATTATTATTATTATTATTATTATTATTATTATTATTATTATTATTATTATTATTATTATTATTATTATTATTATTATTATTATTATTATTATTATTATTATTATTATTATTATTATTATTATTATTATTATTATTATTATTATTATTATTATTATTATTATTATTATTATTATTATTATTATTATTATTATTATTATTATTATTATTATTATTATTATTATTATTATTATTATTATTATTATTATTATTATTATTATTATTATTATTATTATTATTATTTATATTTACCATATTCTGCTATTTTTATTGTATCCATAAGAATATGGTAATAAAATTTTTATAAGACGTTATCTCAGTTTACATGAAGTAGGTAGAAGCGTATGGGGTACTTTTAAAGTATTTACAAGTGTGAGTAGAGAAAATCCAATGAGTGTACGCATCAGATTCACCCAGCGCTTTCTGGCCATGCAAAGAGAAGGGACCATGGACCATGAGAAGTCTAAAGATATTTTGAAACATCTGCTAAGGTTATTTATTAGTGAAACCAAGCACTATATCTTCTGTGATAGTCTTATATACAGCAACATATATATTTATACATAGAGATGACAATACTATAACAAATGAAGTATGCATTGCACTGGTAGGCCCCTAGTGTACACGATATAAGTTACAAAGAGAAATCAGTGAATAATAAATTTCTCTTTTTCTTTTGTTTTATTCTGTGATATATATCATCTTTGTAAAAAGTTGAATATAGATAGTTTATTAAGACGCTGAAAAAGAAAATGTGTTGAAGAGATGCTGAAACGCAGCAAAAGTCTTGTTGGTGTAGTATTTAGTGCCTCATCTTGAACTTCCGGATACACAATCATCTGTACTGCTAATATTAGAAGAAGGAACTACCCTAGATGAGATAATACTTGTGGTATAGCTAGCGGTCGTTCTGGTGTTGTGACCTGCAATGCTGTATGAGCTTGTTTCAGCGTTGCATATCCTTGATGAAATTCTTTCTACTGTTTGGACTTCAGGACCAGAAGAAGAGAAAGGGGAAGGTCTGTAATCTTAGGACTGGTGTGGAGATGACAACAAAGCAAAGCAATCTGAAGGATATAAAAGAGAAATACTAGATGATAACGTTTCTGCTTGTCTTGCTCTGATTTCTGTGTAGCCACGATCCATAGAGAGAGACACCTACAGAACTGCTTTAAGAAGTTCTTTTTTAGCGGCTACTGTCTCTTGCTGAGTGCGTTATCCAAAGAGATTGCTGTAGCATATCAAGAGTACAAACGGCTGCAAGAGAATGAGTACAAAAAGGTTGTACATTTCTCTTGCGCTCTGCAGATGTTTTTATGTAAAGACACAGATTAGTGAATATCACCTCTCCGATCATACGGATGATTACTAAACATTCGTGGAGTTTATTGAATTTGTAAATGAAATGATCAAAACCTGGCACGAAAAAAAACACAACTATAGTAAAAGGAGTTGAAGAATGTCCTGATATTACTTATACCAAACCAAATGCTTCTTTCAGATGGCTACTGACAGGATCCTTGCAGCTCCAACGTGTCAAAGGATGCTTATAAAAGAATTAATCCTCATATATACTGAGGAGGACACTTCACACCATATACAATCAGGAAGACTTTGTGTGGACGACTAAAGTGGCAACCACGTTCTTCAGTACTTCATAACTGTGGCGAAGACAGTACCTGAGTAAGCAAATTAGAGAATTGTGTTGATCAGTATCGGTCTTCCCTACCACCTTTTCTGATATCTAAAGTGCATAAAGTGCTACCGTTGCGGCTACAGATACAGCTTCAATTGCACAGAATCTTTTACCACAAACAAATCCTGAAAATGAGGATTTATCGCCTTTCCGCTGGGTTGTGCAACTGCTCAATCTAGAACTTCTGGCTGGGGAGAAACCATTGCATCACCATTCAGATATAACACTTTTGGTAACTTTTATGTAACACATCTCTATTTAACTGTGACTATAATTGTGCCATTGAGATAACAATACATTAACAAACGTGGTATGCATTTCTCTTATAAAATTTTTCATGTCATACTTAATACTATCCACAATGTTATTCTAGGCAATTTGTATAATGTTTAAAAAGCTCTGATAAATGGAGTAGTACTTTTGATATTATTTTGATAAAACAGGTATATACGAATTCTACAAACTTAAAAAAGCTGAGAAGTGATGCTTTCTTCAATACTTATGTTCAAAATCTAAATACATATCACTATTCACAGATAAATCAGGGTTAAACTTTATACATTTATACTATGGTTAAAATTGCAAATAGACGACGTAGCAACAGGATGGGCGTAACACCATGGCTGGAGGTTGCCAACATGAAAGCATGCTTTCGCTAAAACTACCAACACTATTTAAGCAAACTGGCGAGACTGTAATAGTGAGGAAGATGTAAGTGCATCATGGTTTACCCATCTAGTCTGGCTATTTAACACAAAGCGCTACCTACACTAATACACTCCTGGAAATTGAAATAAGAACACCGTGAATTCATTGCCCCAGGAAGGGGAAACTTTAATGACACATTCCTGGGGTCAGATACATCACATGGTCACACTGACAGAACCATAGACACATAGACACAGGCAACAGAGCATGCACAATGCCGGCACTAGTACCTTGTATATCCACCTTTCGCAGCAATGCAGGCTGCTATTCTCCCATGGAGACGATCGTAGAGATGCTGGATGTAGTCCTGTGGAACGGCTTGCCATGCCATTTCCAGCTGGCACCTCAGTTGGACCAGCGTTCGTGCCGGACGTGCAGACCGCGTGAGACGACGTTTCATCCAGTCCCAAACATGCTCAATGGGGAACAGATCCGGAGATCTTGATGGCCAGGGTAGTTGACTTACATCTTCTAGAGCACGTTGGGTGGCACGGGATGCATGCGGACGTGCATTGTCCTGTTGGAACAGCAAGTTCCCTTGCCGGTCTAGGAATGGTAGAACGATGGGTTCGATGACGGTTTGGATGCACCGTGCACTATTCAGTGTCCCCTCGACGATCACCAGAGGTTTACGGCCAGTGTAGGAGATCGCTCCCCACACCATGATGCCGGGTAATGGCCCTGTGTGCCTCGGTCGTATGCAGTCCTGATTGTGGCGCTCACCTGCACGGCGCCAAACACGCATACGACCATCATTGGCACCAAGGCAGAAGCGACTCTCATCGCTGAAGACGACACGTATCTATTCGTCCCTCCATTCACGCCTGTCGCGACACCACTGGAGGCGGGCTGCACGATGTTGGGGCGTGAGCGGAAGACGGCCTAACGGTGCGCGGGACCGTAGCCCAGCTTCATGGAGACGGTTGCGAATGGTCCTCGCCGATACCCCAGGAGCAACAGTGTCCCTAATTTGCTGGGAAGTGGCGGTGCGGTCCCCTACGGCGCTGCGTAGGATCCGACGGTCTTGGCGTGCATCCGTGCGTCGCTGCGGTCCGGTCCCAGGTCGACGGGCACGTGCCGCTTCCGCCGACCACTGGCGACAACATTCTTGTACTGTGGAGACCACACGCCCCACGTGTTGAGCAATTCGGCGGTACGTCTACCCGGCCTCCCGCATGCCCACTATACGCCCTCGCTCAAAGTCCGTCAACTGCACATACGGTTCACGACCGCGCTGTCGCAGCAAGCTATCAGTGTTAAAGACTGCGATGGAGCTCCGTATGCCACGGCAAACTGGCTGACACTGGCGGCGGCGGTGCCCAAACGCTGCGGAGCTAGCGCCACTCGACGGCCTACACCGTGGTTCCTGGTGTGTCCGCTGTGCCGTGCGTGTGACCATTGTTTGTACAGCCCTCTCGCAGTGTCCGGAGCAAGTATGGTGGGTCTGACACACCGGCGTCAATGTGTTCTTATTTCCATGTCCAGGAGTGTACTTGGTGTGACCTTTCTTTTTACCTTCTGTACTTTCACTGTATATCTTAATAATAATTAATTTTGCAATTCGTTCAATTCTTTTTCTCTTCCCCCACTATTGCATAAATAAGCATTCTAGCAACATTGTTTTGCGGGTAACATACTGGAACAGGATTGGTGGGGCATTTGGCAGTTGATGTGTCCGTTACAGTTCTGTACAAACAGAATAAGCGTTTCTCCGTGGCAGAAACTGCTTAATATCAAAATATTGCGTTTAAAGCTGGATGAGTTACTTGGCAAGTCATGTTCAAAAGTAGCAACCTGCGCAACCATTTATATATTACTACTGTACACTTTGTACGGGATCCTTTGAAACACTGAGAGAGGCAATTAGGAAATAAGGCTGCTTGTGTTCTTACTTATACTACGATAGTTAAATGCGCTTGTGCGACATTTGCGTCCCTTTCATATTTCTGTTGCACTCGGTGTTCTTTTTAATTATGCATTTTTGAATTGACGTCCCTTCAACAGCTGATTCTTACTTGTAGACGATAAATGAATTTAACAAAGCCAGCTATTAATCATGCTGTTTTGACTACTTTACTTTAACTCATGCATTTACGATAATATATATGAACAAATTTGGTACCGCTTAAGCCCCCCCCCAACCCCCCCAACCCCCCAAAACACACACACATACACACACAAATACCACTAAGATGCGCGGGTGCGTACGTTCAGGTGTTACTAAAAATACATTTCCTGTGTTCATTGAACCTCAAAATATTTGTTTACGATAAGATCTTCATATTCAGCGTTTAAATTAAATGTTATATTCTCCTATATCTAGTATTTTGTTTTCAGTAAATCTTTATATATGGTCACTTTAAACTTTAAGGTTTAATGGTGACCATTAACATTTTGAATGATTTAGTTAGTAAATTACATAAAAAACACATTTTGTACAGAACAAAATGTATACAGATGACAAGAATACTTAGAAATTTTAAAAATCTTTTCAATATAATTGTAAATATTACAATATTTTAAAAAGTTAATGAAACAGTAAATGAGAGATGCATCATTCAGTGCTGCAGAAAGACTTCGAGATGCCGTGTTGTTTGCGCTGGTCTTCAAATTTTGGACAGATGAGAATAATGTGAAGTATATTTTTGTTTGGTATATATCACACATTGCAGGATAGCTTTTGTTCAGGTTGTAAGTATATATATATATATATAATAGTTGGAATTGAATGAGTGTGCAAAATTGGCACACAATTCAATCAAATAGAAAGGTAAAATATTAAAGATATACACGTAAGAAAGAAAACGGAAATCATATCACTGCAATAAAGTTTCCACTTTCTCTACGAAATAGGGGAAGTAGTGTGTTAGATTTAAAAAAACAAACAAAAAACAATTGCACCAGAAATGCGCGTTTCAAGACCTTTTGAGTAAAGAAGAATCGCTATTAGGAAAAATCTCGCGCGCTTGTTTGTATATGTGAGTGTTTGTTTGAGAGAGACGCATATTTCAAAGACAAAAAGCTGGTTAGATGCCCAACATGGAATTTAAGTTTAGCATCTTCTCAGCATGCGGCATGAAGATGTTGTAAAACCTTCTAACACAAAATATCTCCAAATGGAAACTATTTGTAATCTTATATTTTATAAAAGCTCACGATTTGGATAAGCTTGCCTTATGTGGTCTCCACAAAAGTTTTATTTGATATAAATTAACGACAACTACATTTTTTGTCATAGTAAGACCTTCGTAACAAAGAGAAAATCAGAGGCTACTACATGATTATATATATATATATATATATATATATATATATATATATATATGGTCTTACTATGCCAACAAATGTAGATGACGTTAAAGCCCACCATTTATATCAAATGAAACTTTTGGGGAGAGCTCTATTTTCGAGATATTCCTTTCGAGATTTATGGATTGAATTTTATAATATATATTAAATGGAAAGTCGTTACTCTTTCTTTATTTCCTGTCCATATAAACAATGGAATGTAGAAGCCATCGCAGAGCAACCAGCTCTTCAAAGACTTTATTATCACTTACATATACCATATTCTGCTAATTTTATTGTAACCATAATGTGACTTTGTGGGTTCCTAGAATTAAACGCCCAATTTGCCGAAATTGTAAATGATCTTTATTTATATAGAGATGCACTTTTCAATTCTAACGTAACATTACATCACATAACAACACAATCTTCCAAGGTCAATAACAGCGTTCAGTTCAGCTCTATTTACAACAACACTCTTGTTACACAACTAACTCACTGTTTTACAACTTGCAACTGGAAACCTGGCCAGACGTCGCCTCTTTAAATCCCGACATCCACAATTCTAGATTGTTCTAAAATAAACCAGAAACCAAATAACCTCTATCAGTCCATAAATTTCGATTCATCTCAGTTTGTTTTTGTCGGCAGACGCTTATCCGCATGGTGTCTCTCTCTACCGGGTCTTTGTTTTCACACTGCCCGCCTATCAATACCTTTTGTGTAAACAAGCCGCGCGATGGTAGGTACGGGTTCGCGACAGTAAGAAGATTGTAATAAAATAATTTTTATAAAACGTTATCTCAGTTTACATGAAGTAAGTAGAAGTGTATGCAGTTCTTTTAAAATATTTACAAGAGTGAGTAGAGAAAATCCAAAGAGTATACGCATCAGATTCCCCCACCGCATTTTGGCCATGCAAAGAGAAAGAACCAAGGAACATGGACCATGGACCATGGAGTGACCGACTCCTACAACATTTGACTGTAAGAAACTATGTAATATTACCATTTCCACCATTTATCACGATCAAGACAAAACAAATAGAAGAATGGGGTTTTGTAAGATAATTCGTTTAACGAACTGTTCGAGAAAGTTACGTGAATGTAACACCAAATTCTTTTCCTCCTGTTTAACATCGCTTCAGCAACTTGTCACACCTCGGGGGGTTTCTGTCTTTAATATAGACAAGTGACTGCGTGTGTGGCTGTTAGCCTTAGTTGCGTATATTTGTTAGATGTTTAAGTTGATAATCTGTGGTTTTTACATCAAGATTTGCAAAAGCTTGACTTGTTGTAATGGTGTGACTGCTGTTTCGAGAAACACGCAGAATAAGTGTGATGGTACGTGAATGAATGAATGAATGAATGAATGAATGAATGAATGAATGAATGAATGAATGAATGAATGAATGAATTCCTGTATTTCCTTAAGTGGATTATAGGGTCCTCTGAGCCGCGCAACTTTGAGACCCATAGGCAATGGGTTGAGGATCATAAGTTTCTTGAGCAGAGAGATTCCGGGATGAAAGTACAGCCCCACGCTGGAAATGAAAGTACAAGCTCGATGACGTGATAGGAAAGATGATGTAGCAATAGATGGAATGCTGAAGGGGGAAACCGGAAGACCCGGAGTAAACCTGCCACAGCGCCATGTTGTCCACCACAAATCGCATTTTGCGGTCGCCTGGGATCGAACCAGGGCCACCTTGGTGAGAACCAAGCGGTCTAACCTCTCAGCCATGGTGTGGACGGTAATACCGCTTAGATTTAAGAATAAGAAATCTTTTTCGTATTCCATGTTTGAGTGTAATCCATGACATTTCAACGTAAAGGAACTCTGGATCTGGTATTGAATAAGCAATTCGTAATTACCTGGCAACTGAGCAAAATCATAACAAAACTTCTACCACAACACGCAGTACACCGAATTTGAACCCGATGACTGTCGTATGTAAGCCTACCGCATTGGTTATTGCGCTATAAAACTCTTCTGAGTAAAGAAATAAGCTAATTTTGGCTGGCTCAGTCGGTAGTGCACCTACCTACCGTGCTAGGGCTCCCGGGTTCAATTCCCGGCGGTGGGGGTGGGGATTTTACTCCGACCAAGATAATTCCCCATCTTCCCCAGAGTCTGAAAGTATGAATGAGAGTATGTATGTGTGCGTGATGTAATGATTTAAAATCAAAGATAACGAGTTAACACCTTCGGTATGTTCCAAAGGAGAACGGCCGCCGATATGACCATAGTAGTTAAAAATGTGAAATGAGTCGTGTTTAACGCCCGCTTTTACTACATACGGCACCGCAGGCGATGACACTGATGATACATCAGATGAAGATGGAGCACCGGTGGAATGAGATGGCGGGGGAAACCGGAGATCCCGGAGAAAACCCGCCCCAGCGCCGTGTTGTCCAGCACAAATCTCACTTTGCGGTCGCCTGGGATCGAACCCGGGCCGCCTTGGTGAGAGCCAAGCGGCCGTAGTAGTTAAAGCAAAAAAAAAAAAAAAAAAAAGTTAATCTTGATATATAAAGTCGATTCTCAATTCTTGAAAACAAAAGAACAAAACTGCTTAAGATATGTGCAACTAATATATATTTACCTGATTGCGGAACATTGGAAACAGTTTTTACAAATGTAGAGGCGGGACAGAAGCGGGGGTGACTGACTACATCTTAAATGTAAACTGTGCTTCAAAAGGCGCTGATAAAACTACTACATCTGAGTTATTACAGAAAGTAAATATGTAAATATTTCTCAACTTATGTATATTCCCTCTGCCTGTCATGCGATATGAATTATACTGTCTCGCGATAACCGGTTTACATTTGGTTATACATTTTTGTAATGAAACGTTTTCCACAATATGAATAAGAAAAAATATTTCGATATTTTTGTATTGTGCATGGTTGTTTCGCCCAAACCTTTGGAGCAGGTCATTAAGACATGACGTAGAGTATCTTCTAAATGAGATTATACAAATAGTCCAAGAATACAGTTTTATACCTCCCACCATACACAATATCAATAATTGGTACAAAATAAGTTAAAAGAATTATTTCGCTTAGCTTTGTGTCATGCCTACGTTTTTATCTAGATAAAATGCTATATCTTTTATTTTCATTATGAGTATATATTACTGTTAGAGCCATCTGTAGTAGTACGAAGTGCTTTTCACCAGAGTAGTCCAACATAAAAGATACTGACATTCAGTGACCCCCAATGACCAACTTAACACACTAAAACTAATAAGTAGAGTGCAAGTCTCTAAGAAGAAATAGCCCAACGAAAGTTGGCGATAGCAAACATAAAGAAGACACAATCGAAGGTTACAAAATTGGAATAATTGTTCAGTGTGCGGAAGACATCTCTAGCACGAGTGGAAGAATGGAGCTCTCTAAATGAAATATCGGCAAAGGAATTAAATTGTGGATAGGTAGAGTCAGACTGAAAAGTTCAACGTCACATCTGAAATTTGAACCACCATCTCTCGGTCTCCGTCCGGTTGCTCTTAACCATTGAGCTACCGTGGCCAACGTGCCGTCATGACATTAAATTCTCCAACTGACTCGTATGTTTCCCGGTAAAAAACTAGGGGTTGTCATGTATAATGAGATACACATTTGTAGTGACGACTTACTATGCTGTAAGTACTTAACTCCCAGACTTCATAGTTACTACTATAAGGTTCATTGACGAAACTTTAATCGTTCTTCTACACTAGCCACTGTGGAAGAATGTATCGTTAGCGTGTGTAGGCTAAGAGTTGGATAGATAATTAAATTATATAGATTATCTACGCAAAGCTCGAAATAGATGGAAATGAAAGCAGGGTGGTGAAAGAACAGATGTGTTGGAACGCAAGCTATCACTGCAGAAACGAAACAAAATAGCTGATGTAGTTGAGGTATTCATTTACCAAATGAAAGCTTTAATTATACAGTAAAATATTGCTAATCGTAGTTCTCTCATTAGTAACATAAGGGTTGAATTTAAGACGTTATTTTATTTTTTGGCGACTACACTGATAATATAAAGAGAGAAAATAGATGTGGCAGGTGTGTATGTTTATGAGTGTTTTAAGAACCACTGAATTGAGTATTATAGTTCTTTCAACACTAAAACGACTCCCTATTTCAGGTAAACAAAAGCTGTATAATTTTTCATTTCTAAAATTTTTTGAAATCTCTCATTAGGTTCTTTTTTCACATTTATGTCATCATATTTCAGCCCCGTTTCGTTAAATATGGATATCTTGGGCTACTTTTGAAACTTTATAACAAAAATGGCATATTTGTATAACTTTGGGCACAGAGCTGTAAATGAGAAGTCTTAAGATATTTTAAAACATGTTTTATGGTTATTTATTAGTATATGTTCTGTGTACAGCACCATATATATGTACATGGAGATAACAATACTATAACAAATGAAGTATGCATTGCACTTGCAGGCTTCACTACTGCACACGGTATGTTAGAAAGGGAACACAGTGCTAATAAATTTCTTTTTTTTCTTTTGTTTTATTCTGTGATATATATTGTGACTTTGTTAGTTCGTACAATTAAAAGCCCAATTTGCGAAATTGTAAATGTTCTTTTTTTCGTAGAACCACTCTTATGGATTACAGCAGCATTTCGTTACATACACCATCAGTCTACAAAGGTAGATCACAATAACAGTGACAGCAGATTACATCCTTAGCTCTCGTTACAACAACACAGCTGGCTGTCTCTCATTTCTCAACACTGTTTCACACTAACTCTTTGCGAGCCCTCACGTCCTTAAATACCTATTTCGTAAATTCGAGATATTTCTGGACCAAACAGGAATAGAATGTTGTATCACCTTCCAGAACCGTAACCCTATCGGTGCCGGCAAGTCTTTTATATCGCGCTATCATTATTTCTTCCGGCATGCTCCTTATCTCCAGGCTCTTTATGTACACAAGCCGCGCTATCGCGATCGGGTTCGTGACAATGTCATCTTTGTAAAAAGTTGAATATAGATAGTTTATTAAGAAAGTGAAAAGGAAAATTTGTTGAAGTGATGGGAAAGTCAGGAAAAGTCTTCTTGGTGTAGTACTAGTGCCCCTTCTTGAACTTCCGAATGCACTATCATCTGTTCTGCTAATATTTGATGAAGGAACCACCCTAAATGAGATAATGCTGGTAGTGTAACTAGTGGTGGTCCTAGTGTTCTGACCTGCAATGCTGTATGAATGTGTTTCAGTATTCCATATATATGGTAAAATTGTTTCCACTGTTTGGACATCAGTACCAGAAGAGAAAAAGGGGAAGGCTGTAATCTTAAGACTGGTGTGGTGATGGCAACAAAGCAAAGCAATCTGAAGGATATAAAAGAGATACACTAGACGATAACGTTTCTGCATGTCTTGCTCTAAATTCTCTGTAGCTACAATGCATAGAAAGAAACACTTATAGGAATGTTTTAAGAAGTTCATTTTGTAGTGGTGACTAAAACGGGTCAGTCAACAAAATCTGTTGTCTCTTGCTGAATTGGTTATCCAATTGCTGTAGCAGATCAAGAGTTCAAACGGCTGCAGGAGGTTGAATACAAAAAAGTTGCAGATATCTTGAGCTATGCAGATGTTTTGATGGAAAAGACACACAGATTAGTGGGTATCAGCTGTGGGATCATAGCATGATTACCAAAGTTCCGTGGAGTTTATTGCTTCTGTAAATGAAATGATCAAATCCTGGCACGAAAAGAAAACAACTTTAATGAAATAGTTCAAGAACGTTCTGATGTTAGTTATACCAAACCAAATGCTTCTTTAAAAATGGCAATTGACAGGATCCTTGCGATCTCTAGCATCTCAAAGGCTGCTTATCAAAAAATCAATCCTCACGTTTGCTGAATGTGACGCTTCTCACCCTGTACAATTGGGCTCTGCCGTCATATCGGACGATGGATGAAATGATGCTCAATGCGTTCGGGTTCCACGGAGCTTAGAGTTACCCGAAATTCGTCTTTAAGAATAAGGGAAAACCCCGGAAATAGCTTATCCAGGTAACTTAACCTGACAGGGATTCGAACTCGGGACTTCTTGAACGTGAGACGCTACCGTGGCGGGCAAAAAAAGCGGGTATATTCGGATTCTATAAACTTAACAACATTGATAAGCCATACGTTTGTTCAGTACTGTACTTTTGTAAATATACATCAATATTCACTGACCAAGCTTGATTGAACCTTGTACATGGTTAAACTGTATGTTTTCGCTTAAAATACTGATAATAGTTAAGAAAACTAGCGATACTGTAAAAGTAAGAAAACTGACAGTGTATCATTGTTTACACGATCTAGTCTGGCTATTTAGCACAAAGCGCTACCTACACTCATACTTATGTACGTTCATGGGAAAAAATTATTGATCGCTGCAACCTTGCTTCAGCTTCATGACAATAAATAAAGTGAACATAACTTTGTTCACACATGCACATGTCGTATCTTACAAATCAGACTTGTAAACAGGGAGGTTAAAACAGTTCATATCATTGTAATAACAATCGCAGTAAAGGCTCATAAATTAAACCAAAACTTGACAGTTGATGTGTCAAGGCATGTATTTTAAGTATGAGTATATATTATTGTTACAGCCATCTTTAGTAGTACGAAGTGCTTTTCACCAGAGTTGTCCATCATAAATTAAACAGACATTCAGTTACCCCTAATGACCAACTTAACACACTAAGATTAATAAGTAGAGTGCAAGTCTCTAAGAAGAAATATCCCAAAGTAAAGTTGATGATAAAAACCATAAAGAAGCCACAATCGAAATTTACCAAATTGGAGTAGTTGTTCAGTGTGAGGAAGCCCTGTCTAGCAGAAGTGGAAGAATGGAGCTCTCTAAATGAAATATCGGGCAAAGGAATTAAATTAAGGATAGGTAGAGTCAGACTGAAAAATTCAACGTCACGTCTGAAATTTGAACCACCATCTCCCGGTTTCCGTCCGGTTGCTCTTAACCATTGAGCTACCGTGGCCAACGTGCCGTCATGTGATTAAAATCTCCAACTGACTCATATGTTTCCCGGTAAAAACTAAGGGTTCTCATATATAATGAGATACGCATGCAGTGGCCACTTACTATGCGGTAAGGACTTAAATCCCAGACTTCATAGTTACTACTATAAGGTTCATTGATGAAACTTTAATCGTTCTCCCACACTAGCCACTGTGGAAGAATGTATTGTTACCGTGTGTAGGCTAAGAGTTGGATAGATAATTAAATTATTTCGATATTCTACGTAAAGCGTGGAATAGATGGAAATGAAAGCGGGGTGGTGAAAATTACAGATGTGTTGGAACGCAAGCTTTCACTGCAGAAACAAAACAAAACAGCTGATGTAGTTGAAGTATTCTTTTACCAAATGCAAGCTTTAATTATACAGTAAAATATTGCTAATCGTAGTTCTCTCATGAGTTACATGAGGGCTGAATTTAAGACGTTATTTCATTGTTTGTCGACTACACTAATAATATAAAGAGAGAAAATAAATGTGGCATGTGTGTGTATGTGTGTGGGTGTTTTAAGGACTTCTGAATGGAGTATGAAAGTTCTTTGAGCACTAAAACGACTCACCATTTCAGATGAACAAAGCTCTATATTTTTTCAGTTTAAAAATTTTTTAAAAACTAGTGTCCGGCTCTCTTTTTACATTTATGTCATCATATCATAATGCCGTTTCGTTAAATATTGATATCTTGGGCTACTTTTGAAACTTTATAAATGGTATGGCATATTTGAATAACTTTCAGCACAGAGCTGTAAATGAGAAGTCTTAAGATATTTTAAAAGTATTATTAAGGTTATTTATTAGTGAAACCAAGCATTAATTACAAAGAGAAATCAGTGAATAATAAATTTCTCTTCTTCTTTTGTTATATTCTGTGATATATATCATCTTTGTAAAAAGCTGAATGTAGATAGTTTGTTAATAAAGTGGGAAAGAAAATGTGTTAAAGTGATGCTGAAACGCAGGAAAAGAATTCTTGGAGTAGTATTTAGTACCTCGTCTTGAACTTCCGGATACACAATCATCTGATCTGCTAATATTAGAAGAAGGAACTACCCTAGATGAGATAATACTTGTGGTATAGCTAGCGGTCGTTCTGGTGTTGTGACCTGCAATGCTGTATGAGCTTGTTTCAGCGTTCCATATCCTTGATGAAATTCTTTCTACTGTTTGGACTTCAGGACCAGAAGAAGAGAAGGGGGAAGGTCTGTAATCTTAAGACTGGTGTGGAGATGACAACAAAGCAAAGCAATCTGAAGGATATAAAAGAGAAATACTAGATGATAACGTTTCTGCTTGTCTTGCTCTAATTTCTCTGTAGCTGCGATCCCTAGAGAGAAACACCTACAGAACTGTTTTAAGAAGTTTTTTTAGCGGCGACTAAAAGTGGACAATAAAAAAAATCTACTGTCTCTTGCTGAATGAGTTATCCAAAGAGATTACTGTAGCATATCAAGAGTACAAACGGCTTTAGGAGAATGAGTACAAAAAGTTTGTACACTTCTCTTGCGCTCTGCAGATGTTTTGATGTAAAGATTAGTGGATATCATCTCTCGGATCATACGGATGATTACCAAAGATTCGTGGAGTTTATTGCTTTTGTAAATGAAATGAACAAAACCTGGCACGAAAAAACCCAACTATAATAAAAGGAGTTGAAGAATGTTCTGATATTAGTTATACCAAACCAAATGCTCCTTTAAGATGGCTACTGACAGGATCCTTGCATCCCCAGGGTGTCAAAGGACGCTTATCAAAGAATCAATTCTCATATATACTGATTGGGACACTTCACAACATATACAATCAGGACGACCTTGTGTGGACGACTAAAGTGGCAACCACATTCTTCAGTACTTCATAACTCTGGGGAAGACAGTACCTGAGTAAGCAAATTGGAGAATAGTGTTGATCAGTATCGGTCTTCCCTACCACCTTTACTGCCATCTAAAGTGCATAAAGTGCTACCGTTGCGGCTACAGATACAGCTTCAATTTCACAGAATCTTTTACCACAAACAAATCCTGAAAATGAGGATTTATCGCCTTTCCGCTGCGTTGTGCAACTGCTCAATCTAGAACTTATGGCTGGGGAGAAACCATTGCATCACCATTCACATATAACACTTTTGGTAACTTTTCTGTAACACATCTCTATTTAACTTTGACTGTAATAGTGCCATTGAGATAACAATACTTTAATAAATGAAGTATGCATTTCACTTAAACAATGTTTCATGTCATACCTAATACTATCCAGAGTGTTATTCTAGGCAATTTGTATAATGTTTAAAACGCTCTCATAAATGGAGTATTACTTTTGATATTATTTTGATAAGACAGGTATATAGGAATTCTACAAACTCAAAAAAGCTGAGAAGTGATGCTTTCTTCAATACATATATTCAAAATCTAAATACACATCAATATTCTCAGATCAATCTGGATTAAACTTTGTACATTTATACTATGATTAAAATTGCAAATAGACGACGCAGCAATAGGACGAGCGTCACACCATGGCTGGAAGTTGCCAACATGAAAGCATGCTTTCGTTAAAAATACCAACACTATTTAAGCAAACTGGCGAGACTGTAATGGTGAGAAAAATGGTTTACCCAATCTAGTCTGGCTATTTAACACAAAGCCCTACCTAGACTAATACTTAGTGTTACCTTTCTTTTTTACCTTCTCTACTTTCACTGTATATGTTAATAATAGTTCATTATGCAATTCGTTCAATTCCTCCCCCCACTACTCCATAGATAAGCAACCTAGCAACATTGTTTTGCGGATAACATACTGGAGCAGGATTGGTGGGGCATTTGGCAGTTGATGTGTCCGTTACAGTTCTATACAAACAGAATAAGCGTTTCTCCGTGACAGAAATGGGTTAATATGAACATATTGCGTTTGAAGCTGGATGAGTTACTTGGGAAGTCATGTTCAAAAGTAGCAACCTGAGGAACCTTTTCTATATTACCACTGTACACTTTGTTCGGGGTCCTTTGAAACATTGAGAGAGGCAAGTAGGAAATCAGGCTGCTTGTTGTCTTACTTATAAAATGTGTAGTGTTTAACGCCCGCTTTTACTACATACGGCACCGCAGGCGGTGACACTGATGATGCATCAGATGAAGATGGAGCACCGGTGGAATGAGATGGCGGGGGACACCAGAGGTCTCGGAGAAAACCCACCCCAACGCCGTGTTTTCCACCACAAATCTCACTTTACGGTCGCCTGGGATCGAACCCGAGCCGCCTTGGTGAGAGCCAAGCGGTCTAACCACTGAGCCAAGGCGTTCTTACTTATACTACGATAGTTAAATGCGCTTGGGCGACATTTGCGTCCCTTTCATATTTCTGTTGCACTCGGTGTTCTTTTTGATTATGCATTTTCGAATTGACGTCCCTTCAGCAACTGATTTTTACTTGACGACGATAAATGAATTTAATAGACAAAGCCAGCTGTTAATCATGCTGCTTTGACTACATTACTTTAACTCATGCATTTACTATAATATATATGAACAAATTTGGTACCGCCTAAGACCCCCCAGCCCCCCAAAACACACACACACACACACACACACACACACACACACACACACACACACACACACACACACACACGTACACAAAGACCACTAGAATGTGCGCGTGCATACGTTCAGGTGTTAGTAGAACTACATTTCGTGTGTTCATTGAACATCCAAATGTTTGTTTCCGATAAGATCTTCATATTCAGCGTTTCAATTAAATGTTACATTCTCCTCTATCTAGTATTTTGTTTTCAGTAAATTTTTATTTAAGGTCGCTTTAACCTTTAAGGTTTAATCGTGAACATTAACATTGTGAGTTAATTCGTTAATAAATGTACATAATAAGTATAATTTTGAACAGAACAAAATGTATACAGTTTTCAAGAATGCTTATATTTTTTAAAAATCAGTTAAATACAATGGTTAAGATTACATTTTAAAAAGTTAATAAAACTGTAAATGAGAGACACTTCATTCAGTGCTGCAGAAATACTTTTCGAGATGTCGTGTTGTCTGCGCTGATCTTCAAATTTTGGGCATTTGACAATAATGTGAATGATTATTTTTGTTTAGTATTTATCACACATTGCAGGATAGCCTTTGCTCAGAACGTAAGTATATATATAATATTGGAAAGTAATAGACTGTCTAAAATGGGCACAAATATCAATCAAATAAAAGGGTAGTCATTGGTGAAATATTAAAGATATACGCGTAAGAAAGAAAACGGAAATCATATCACTGCAATAAAGTTTCCACTTTTTCTACGAAATCGGGGAGGCATTGTGTTAGATAAAAAAAATCAAATGCACCAGAAATGCACGTTTTAAAGCCTACTGGATAAGGAAAAATCGCTATTAGAGAAAAGCTCGAGCGGTTGTATGTATATGTGAGTTTTTGTGTGACAGAGACGCATATTTCAAAGACGAAAAGTTGGTTGAATGCCCAACATGGAAGTAAAGTTTAGCATCTTCTCAGCATGCGGCATGCTGATGTTTTAAAGCCTTCTAACATAAAATATCTTTAAATGAAAACCATTTGTAATCTTTTATTGCATATGAAGACTCACGATTTTGATAAAATTGCGTTGTGTTTAAGATATATAAGTTATATCTCTAAATAGTGATCTGCACAAAAGGTTTATTTGATATAAATTAACTACATCTACATTTTTTGTCATACTAAGACCTTCGTAACAACGAGAAAATCAGAGCAACACCAACTCCAATACTCAGATCATAATACGAGAATCGATTGTAGGAAAAATGGCGGCGCTCGTGGCCCAGCTTGTTATGTTGTGGTTATATCTACAGAGTAAAGTGTGTGTTTGTTTACTTTGATTGTGTGTTTGAAGAATTAATGTAATTCATATTACAGTGGCAATTAGTGACTAACGAGTTAGTTTATAGTTACGTATTTAACATAAAGTGATAACGTTTACCTAAATATATACTGTGAAGTATTGTCGAAATGGGTCGTTGTTGTGTTCCCAGCTGCAATCTAATTATGGTAGTGCACCTCACACGACAGTTAAATTTGCGAAGGAAAAATCGTAATGGGATAAGTGGATCAGGATCATACATCGTAAAGATTTTAAAGTAAATGACAAAACTGTAGTTTGTATTCATCATTTTGAACAGTGCTTTGAGGTTAAGGAAGACATATTTCCCGTAAATGATGGTGAACCAATTCGTGCCCTTCGAAAAGTACAAAAATTAATAGATGATGCCTACCCCACGATTTTTAAGAATCAGCCATCCTATCACACATTAAAGCTCAACCAGAAAATACGAAATCCTGAAGAATGCATCCAAGACATTTTACAGAGAGTGAAGATGATTTTAATATTTGGTGTGCACAAGATGTTATTGACAGTTTTGAGTCCTTAAAAACCGAAGTGGTGAGGAGATTTTAACCCATTGATAGGCATTATTAAAGACGAAAGTTTCAAAGTATTTCATAACCTAGAAGAAACATGATGAGCCTACCAGTGGAAAATTTTAAACGAATCTTGCAGTGTGAGGGAACTTGACACCTTCAAACGTGACAATTGGAGTAAACTGGACAATCTGGTGAGTTCTATTAAATATTATAGTATAAGCAGTATGTCCTTGCCCGAAAAGGTTACCATGTAAACAATGTAAAAGAAACTTTAGTACTTCCTACAGACGATAGGATGATACAGTCCAATAAGATAAAATTTGCTGTGTTTAATGCTGATGAGTTGTCATGCCTTATAAATTAAATTTTGATTGGAAGTATAAGGTGGAAAATGCATAGTACTGGTCGTGCTACTATATAATGTTATAAGCTCTTAGAATTTGTCATGATGCTCTTTATTTATGTTATTACACATTTTAGTTGAAAGTATAAAGTGATAAATGCTTAGGAGTTACCTCGCTGCTCCGTAATATGGATTATATTATGTCTATTGTGTATAGTTTCCTATTCTGCGTAACCAGAGTCGCTGGGCATCGATGGGCACCATCTTGGAATCTGTATTTGGTCTGAGTATTGGAGTTGGTGTTGATCAGAGGCTACTACATGATTATATATATGGTCTTACTATTCCAACAAATGTAGATGTCGTTAAAGTCCACAATTTATATGAAGTAAATCTTTTGGGGAAAGCACTATTTTCGAGATATTCCTTTAAGGATTTATGGATTGAATTTTCTAATATATATATTTATTAAAAGGAAATTCGTTACTCCCTCTTTAATTCCTGTCCATATAAACAGAATTAAAATTTAGAAACCATCACAGAGCAACCAGCTCTTCAAAGATTTTATTATCACTTACATCTACCACATTCGGCTATTTTTATTGTATCCATAAGAACATTGTAATAAAATAATCTTTATAAAACTTTATATCAATTTACATGAAGTAAGTAGAAGCTTATGCGCTACTTTTAAAATATTTACAAGAGCGAGTAGAGAAAATCCAATGAGTGTACGCATCAGATTCCCCCACCGCCTTCTGGCCATGCAAAGAGAAAGGTCCATGGACCATGGACCATGGAGTGACCGACTCCTACAACGTTTGTCTGTAAGAAATGATGTAATAATAACATTTCTACAAATATTTATCACGATTAAGACAAAAGATATAGAAGAATGAGCTTTTGTGAGAATATTCGTTTAAAGAACTGTTCGAGAAATTTACGTGAATGTGACACCAAATTATTTTTCTCCTGTTTAACATTGCTTCAGTAACTTGACACACCGCGGGGGGTTTCTGTCTTTAATATAGATAAGTGACTGAGTGTGTGGCTGATCGCCTTAGTTGCGTATATTTGTGAGATGTTTAAGTTGATAATCTGTGTTTTTATTACATCAAGAATTGCAAAAGTTTGACCTGTTGTAATGGTGTGACTGCTGTTTCGAGAAACACGCAGAATAAGTGTGATGCGACGTGAATGAGTTCCTGTATTTCCTTAAGTGGATTATAGGGCCCTCTGAGCCGCGCAACCTCGACACCCATAGGCAATGGGTTGAGGATGAGAAGTTTCCTGATCAGAGAGATTCCGGGATAAAAGATCGGCCCAACGCCGGAAATGAAAGTACAAGAGAGGTGACGTGATAGGAAAGATGATGTAGCAATAGATGGAATGCTGAAGGGGGAAACCGGAAGACCCTGAGAAAAGCTGTCACAGCGCCATGTTGTCCACCACTAATCGCACTTTGCTGTCGCCTGGGATCGAACCAGGGCCACCTTGGTGGGAACCAAGCCGTCTAACCTCTCAGCCATGGTGTGGACGGTAATACCGCTTAGATTTAAGAATAAGAAATCTTTTTTGTATTCCATGCTTGAGTGTAATCCATGACATTTCAAAGTAAAGGAACTCTGGATCTGGTATTGAATAAGCAATTCGTAATTACCTGGCAACTGAGCAAAATCATAACAAAACTTCTACCACAACACGCAGTACACCGAATTTGAACCCGATGACTCGTATGTAAGCCTGCCGCATTGGTTATTGCGCTATAAAACTCTTCTGAGTAGAGAAATAAGTTAATCTTGATATTTAAAGTCGATTCTCAATTCTTGAAAACAGAAGAACAAAACTGCTGGAGATATGTGCAGCTGATATATATTTACCTGATTGCGGAACATTGGAAACAGTTTTTACAAATGTAGAGGCGTGACAGAAGTGGGGATGACTGACTGAAACTTAAATGTAAACTGTGCTTCAAACGGCGCTGATTAAACTACTATATGCGAGTTATTACATAAAGTAAATAAGTAAATATTTCTTAACTTGTGTCTGTTCCCTCTGCCTGTCGTGCGATCCGAATTATACTGTGTCTCACGATAACCGGTTTACATTTGGTTTTACATTTCTGTAATGAAACGTTTTCCACAAGATTAATAACAAAAAAGATTTCGATATTTTCATTTTGTGCAGGGTTGTGGCAACCAAATTTTTAGAGCAGGTCATTAAGACAAGACATAGAGCGTATTCTAAATTTGATTGTACAAATAGTCTAAAAATACGGTTTTATACCTCCCACCATACACAATAGCAATAATTGGTACAAAATAAGTTAAAAGAAATATTTCGCTTAGCTTTGTTACATGCCTACGTTTTTATTTAGATAAAATGCTATATCTTTTATTTTCAGTATGAGTATATATTACTGTTACATCCATCTGTAGTAGTACGAAGTGCTTTTCACCAGGGTAGTCCAACGTAAAAGATACTGACATTCTGTAACCCCTAATGACTAACTTAACACACTAAAACTAATAAGTAGAGAGCAAGTCTCTAAGAAGAAATAGCCCAACGAAAGTTTGCGATAATAAAAACATAATGAAGACACAATCGAAGTTTACAAAATTGGAATAGTTGTTCAGTGTGCGGAAGACATCTCTAGCAAGAGTGGAAGAATCGAGCTCTATAAATGAAATATCGGCAAAGGAATTAAATTGTGGATAGGTAGAGTCAGACTGAAAAGTTCAACGTCACATCTGAAATTTGAACCACCATCTCTCGGTCTCCGTCCGGTTGCTCTTAACCATTGAGCTACCGTGGCCAACGTGCCGTCATGACATTAAATTCTCCAACTGACTCGTATGTTTCCCGGTAAAAAACTAGGGATTCTCATATATAATGAGATACACATTTGTAGTGACGACTTACTATGCTGTAAGTACTTAACTGCCAGACTTCATAGTTACTACTATAAGGTTCATTGACGAAATTTAATCGTTCTTCCACACTAGCCACTGTGGAAGAATGTATGGTTAGCGTGTGTAGGCTAAGAGTTGGATAGATAATTAAATTATATAGATTATCTACGCAAAGCTTGAAATAGATGAAAATGAAAGCAGGATGGTGAAAAGAACAGATGGGTTGGAACGTAAGCTATCACTGCAGAAACAAAACAAAACAGCTGATGTAGTTGAGGTATTCATTTACCAAATGAAAGCTTTAATTATACAGTAAAATATTCCTAATCGTAGTTTCCTCATGAGTAACATAAGGGCTGAATTTAAGACTTTATTTTATTTTTTGGCGACTATACTGGTAATATAAAGAGAGAAAATAAATGTGTATGTTTGAGGGTGTTCTAAGAACCACTGAATCGAGTATGATAGTTCTTTCAACACTAAAACGACTCACCATTTCAGGTAAACAAAAGCTGCATAATTTTTCATTTCTAAAATTTTTTGAAATCTGTCATTAGGTTCTTTTTTCACATTTATGTCATCATATTTCAGCCCCGTTTCGTTAAATATGGATATCTTGGGGTACTTTTGAAACTTTATAACAAAAATGGCATATTTGTATAACTTTGAGCACAGAGCTGTAAATGAGAAGTCTTAAGATATTTTAAAACATGTGTTATGGTTATTTATTAGTATATGTTCTGTGTACAGCACCATATATATATATATATATATATATATATATATATATATATATATATACACACATGGATATAACAATACCATAACAAATGAAGTATGCATTGCACTTGTGGTATCCACTACTGCACACGGTATGTTACAAAGGGAACACAGTGATAATAAATTTCTTTTTTTTTCTTTTGTTTTATTCTCTGATATATATTGTGACCTTGTTAGTTCGTACAATTAAAAGTCCAATTTGCGAAATTGTAAATGTTCTTTTTTTTTCGTAGAAATACTCTTATAGATTACAGCATCATTTCGTTACATACACCATCAGTCCACAAAGGTAGATCACAATAACAGTGACAGCAGATTACATCCTTAGCTCTCGTTGCAACAACACAGCTGGCTGTCTCTCATTTCACAACACTGTTTCACACTAACTCTTTGCGAGCCCTCACGTCCTTAAATACCTATTTCGTAAACTCGAGATATTTCTGGACCAAACAGGAATAGAATGTTGTATCACCTTCCAGAAGCGTAACCCTATCGGTGCCAGCAGGTCTTTTATCTCGCGCTATCATTATTTCTTCCGGCATACTCCTTATCTCCAGGCTCTTTGTGTACACAAGCCGCGCTATCGCGATCGGGTTCGTGACAATGTCATCTTTGTATAAAGTTGAATATAGATAGTTCATTAAGAAAGTGAAAAGGAAAATTTGTTGAAGTGATGGGAAAGTCAGGAAAAGTCTTCTTGGTGTAGTACTAGTGCCCCTTCTTGAACTTCCGAATGCACTATCATCTGTTCTGCTAATATTTGATGAAGGAACCACCCTAGATGAGATAATGCTGGTAGTATAACTAGTGTTGGTCCTAGTGTTCTGACCTGCAATGCTGTATGAATGTGTTTCAGTATTCCATATATATGATGAAATTGTTTCCACAGTTTGGACATCAGTACCAGAAGAGAAAAAGGGGAAGGCTGTAATCTTAAGACTGGTGTGGTGATGACAACAAAGCAAAGGAATCGGAAGGATATAAAAGAGATACACTAGACGATAACGTTTCTGCATGTCTTGCTCTAAATTCTCTATAGCTACAATGCATAGAAAGAAGCACTTATAGAAATGTTTTAAGAAGTTCATTTTGTAGTGGTGACTAAAACGGGTCAGTCAATAAAATCTGTTGTCTCTTGCTGAATTAGTTATCCAATTGCTGTAGCATATCAAGAGTTCAAACGGCTGCAGGAGGTTGAATACAAAAAAGTTGCAGATATCTTGAGCTATGCAGATGTTTTGATGGAAAAGACACACAGATTAGTGGGTATCAGCTGTGGGATCATAGGATGATTACCAAAGTTCCGTGGAGTTTATTACTTCTGTAAATGAAATGATCAAATCCTGGCACGAAAAGAAAACAACTTTAATGAAATAGTTCAAGAACGTTCTGATGTTAGTTATACCAAACCAAATGCTTCTTTAAAAATGGCAATTGACAGGATCCTTGCGATCTCTAACATCTCAAAGGCTGTTTATCAAAAAATCAATCCTCATGTATGCTGCATGTGACGCTTCTACCCTGTACAATTGGTCTCTGCCGTCATATCGGACGATGGATGAAATGATGCTCAATGCGTTCGGGTTCCACGGAGCTTAGAGTTACCCGAAATTCGTCTTTCAGAATAAGGGAAAACCCCGGAAATAGCTTATCCAGGTAACTTACCCTGACCGGGATTCGAACTCGGGAAGTCTTGAACGTGAGACGCTACCGTGGCGGGCAAAAAAAGCGGGTATATTCGGATTCTATAAACTTAACAACATTGATAAGCCATACTTTTGTTCAGTACTGTACTTTTGTTCAAACTGTAAATGTACATCAATAATCACTGACCAAGCTTGATTGAACCTTGTACATGGTTAAACTGTATGTTTTCGCTTAAAATACTAATACTAGTTAAGAAAACTAGCGATACTGTAAAAGTAAGAAAACTGACAGTGTATCATTGTTTACACGATCTATCTGGCTATTTAGCACAAAGCGCTACCTACACTCATACTTATGTACGTTCATGGGAAAAAAATTATTGATCGCTGCAACCTTGCTTCAGCTTCATGACAATAAATAAAGTGAACATAACTTTGTTCACACATGCACATGTCGTATCTTACAAATCAGACTTGTAAACAGGGAGGTTAAAACAGTTCATATCATTGTAATATGTAATAATAATCGCAGTAAAGACTCACAAATTAAACCAAAACTTGACAGTTGATGTGTCAAGGCATCTATTTTAAGTATGAGTATATATTACGGTTACAGTCGTCTTTAGTAGTACGAAGTGCTTTTCACCAGAGTTGTCCAACATAAATTATACTGACATTCAGTAACCACTAATGACCAACTTAACACACTAAGATTCATAAGTAGAGTGCAAGTCTCTAAGAAGAAATATCCCAAAGTAAAGTTGATGATAAAAACCATAAAGAAGACACAATCGAAATTTACCAAATTGGAGTAGTTGTTCACTGTGAGGAAGCCCTCTCTAGCTGGACTGGAAGAATGGAGCTCTCTAAAGGAAATATCGGCAAAGGAATTAAAATAAGGATAGGTAGAGTCAGACTGAAAAATTCAACGTCACGTCTGAAATTTGAACCACCATCTCCCGGTTTCCGTCCGGTTGCTCTTAACCATTGAGCTACCGTGGCCAACGTGCCGTCATGTGATTAAAATCTCCAACTGACTCGTATGTTTCCCAGTAAAAACTAGGGGTTCACATATATAATGAGATACGCATGTAGTGGCGACTTACTATGCTGTAAGTACTTAACTTCCAGATTTCATAGTTACTACTATACGGTTCATTGATGAAACTTTAATCGTTCTTCCACACTAGCCACTGTGGAAGAATGTATCTTTAGCGTGTGTAGGCTAAGAGTTGGATAGATAATTAAATTATTTAGATTTTCTACGCAAAGCATGAAATAGATGGAAATGAAACCAGGGTGGTGAAAAGAACAGATGTGTTGGAACGCAAGCTATCACTGCAGAAACAAAACAAAACAGCTGATGTAGGTGAGGTATACATTTACCAAATGAAAGCTTTAATTATACAGTAAAATATTCCTAGTCGTAGCTCCCTCATGAGTAACATAAGGGCTGAATTTAAGACGTTATTTTATTGTTTGTCGACTACACTAATAATATAAAGAGAGAAAGTAAATGTGGCACGTGTGTGTATGTTTGTGGATGTTTTAAGGACTACTGAATTGAGTATGATAGTTCTTTGAGCACTAAAACGACTCACCATTTTAGATGAACAAAAGCTGTGTATTTTTTCAGTTTTAAAATTTTTTAAAAACTAGTGTCCGGCTCTTTTTTACATTTATGTCATAATATTTCAATCCCATTTCGTTAAATATGGATACGTTGAGCTACTTTTGAAACTTTATAACAAATATGGCATATTTGAATAACTTTCAGCACACGGCTGTAAATGAGAAGTCTTAATATATTTTAAAAGAAATGTTAATGTCATTTATTAGTGAAACCAAGCACTATATCTTCTGTAATACACTTACATACGGCAACATATATATTTATAGATGGAGATGACAACACTGTAATAAATGAACTATGCATTGCACTTGAAGGCTCCCCTAGTGCACACGATATAAGTTACAAAGAGAAATCAGTGAGTAATAAATTTCTCTTTTTCTTTTGTTTTATTCTGTGATATATATCATCTTTGTAAAAAGTTGAATATAGATAGCTTCTTAAGAAAGCGAAAAAGCAAATGTGTTAAAGTAATGCTGAAACGCAGCAAAAGTCTTCTTGGAGTAGTACTAATACCTCGTCTTGAACTTGCGAATACACTATCATCTGATCTGCTAATATTAGATGAAGGAACCAACTTAGATGAGATAATACTGGTAGTACAGCTAGTGGTCGTTCTGGTGTTGTGACCTGCAATGTTGTATGAGCTTGTTTCAGCATTCCATATATTTGATGAAATTCTTTCCCCTGTTTGGACTTCAGGACCAGAAAAAAACAAAGGGGAAGGTCTGTAACCTTAAGACTGGTGTGGAGATGACAACAAAGCAAAGGAATCTGAAGGATATAAAAGAGATACAATAGATCATAACGTTTCTACTTGTCTTGCTCTAAATTCTCTGTAGCTGTGATCCATAGAAAGATACACCTATAGAAATGTTTTAAGAAGTTCTTTTTGTAGTGATGACTGGATGTGGTCAATCAAAAAAAGTATGTTGTCTCTTGCTGTGTGCATTATCCAAAGGGATTGCTGTAGCATATATTAAGAGTACAAACGGCTGCTGGAAAATGAGTACAAAAAGGTTGTACACTTATCTTGCGATCTGCAGATGTTTTGGTGTAAAGACACACAGATTAGTGGATATCAGCTCTCGGATCATACGGATGATTACCAAAGTTCCATGGAGTTTATTGCCTTTGTGAATGAAGAAGTCAAAACCTGGCACGAAAACAACGCAACTATAATAAAAGAGTTGAAGAATGTTCTGATGTTAGTTATACCAAACCAAATGCTTCTTTAAAATGGCTACAGACAGGATCATTGCATCTGTAACATGTCAAGGGATGCTCATCAAAGAATCAATCCTCATATATATTGTAATGACGATTCACACCATATACAGTCAGGTTCTGCCTTTTTCTGGACGACTAAAGGGGCAACCACATTCTTCAGTACTTCTTAACTGATGCGAAGACAGTACCTGGGTAAGCAAATTGGAGAATAGTGTTGATCAGTATCTGTCTTCCCTACCACCTTTGCTGCCATCTAAAGTGCATAAAGTGCTACCGTTGCGGCTACAGATACAGCTTCAGTTGCACAGAATCTTTTACCACAAACAAATCCTGAAAATGAGGATTTATCGCCTTTCCGCTGAGTTGTGCTACTGCTCAATCTAGAGCTGGGGAGAATCCTTTGCATCACCATTCAGATACAACACTTTTGGTAACTTTTATGTAACACATCTCTATTTAACTTTGACTGTAATAGTGCCATTGAGATAACAATACTTTAATAAATGAAGTATGAATTTCACTTAAACAATTTTTCATGTCATACTTAATACTATCCACAGTGTTATTCTAGGCAATTTGTATAATGTTTATAAAACTCTCATATCGAGTATTCCTTTTCATATTGTTTTGATAAAACAGTTGTATACGAATTCTACAAACTCAAAAGAAGCTTAGAAGTCATGCTTTCCTCAATACTTGTATTCAAAATCTAAACACACATCAATATTCACTGGTCAATCTGGATTAAACTTTATGCATTTATAATGTGGTTAAAATTACAAATAGACGACGTAGTAATAGGACGGGCGTAACACCATGGCTGGAGGTTGCCAGCATGTATATATGTGTTTGTGTGAGAGAGACGCGTATTTCAAAGACAAAAATTTGGTTAAGTGCCCAACATGAAATTAAAGTTTAGCATCTTCTCAGCATGCGGCATGAAGATGCTGTGAAGCCTTCCAACACAAAATATCTTTAAATGAAAACTATTTGTAATCTTTTATTTTATAAAAAGACTCACGATTTTGATAAAATTGCCTAATGTTTATATATATCGAAATTGGTGATCTCCACAAAAGGTTTATTTGATATAAATTAACGACATCTACATTTGTTTTCATAGTAAGACCTTCCTAAAAAAGTGAAAATCTGAGGCTACCACATGATAATATATATGGTCTTACTATGCCAACAAATGTATGTGACGTTAAAGCTCACCATTTATATCAAATAAGTCTTTTGGGGAGAGCACTATTTTCGAGATATACCTTTCAAGATTTATGGATTGAATATTCAAATATATATTTATTAAATGGTACGTTTTTACTCTTTCTTTATTTAATGTCCATATAAACCGAATAGAATGTAGAAGCCATCACACAGCAACCAGCTCTTTAAAGATTTTATTATCACTTACATCTACCATGTTCTGCTATTTTTATTGTTGCCATAAGAACATTGTAATAAAATAAGTTTTATAAAACGTTATCTCAGTTTACATGAAGTAAGTAGAAGCGTATGCGGTACTTTTAAAATATTTTCAAGAGTGAGTAGAGAAAATCAAATGAGTGTACGCATCAATTTCCCCCACCGCCTTCTGGCCATGCAAGAAGAAATGTCCATGGACCATGGAGTGACCGACTACTACAACGTTTGTCTGTAAGAAATGATGTAATAATAACATTTCTACAAATATTTATCACGATTAAGACAAAACATATAGAAGAATGGGCTTTTGTGAGAATATTCGTTTAAAGAACTGTTCCAGAAAGTTACGAGTATGTAACACCAAATTCTTTTCCCGCTGTTTAACATCGCTTCAGTAACTTGTCACAAAGCGGGGGGTTTCTGTCTTTTATATAGATAAGTGACTGCGTGTGTGGCTGATAGCCTTAGTTGCGTATATTTGTGAGATGTTTAAGTTGATAATCTGTGGCTTTTTACATCAAGATTTGCAAAAAATTGACTTGTAGTAATGGTGTGACTGCTGTTTCAAGAAACACGCAGAATAAGTGTGATGCCACGTGAATGAATGAATGAATTCCTGTATTTCCTTAAGTGGATTATAGGGCCCTTTGAGCCGCGCAACCTCGAGACCCGTAGGCAATGGGATGAGGATGAGAGGTTTCTTGTACAGAGAGATTTCGGGATGAAGGATCAGCTCATCACCGGAAATGAAAGTACAAGAGAGATGACGTAATAGGAAAGATGATATAGCAATAGATGGAATGCTGGCGGCGAAACCGGAAGGCACGGAGAGAACCCGCCAAATCACCATGTTGTCCACCACAAATCGCACTTTGCGGTGGCTTGGGATCGAACCCGGGCCACATTGGTGAGAGCCAAGTGGTTTAACCTCTCAGCCGTGGCGCGGATGGTAATACCGCTTAGATTTAAGAATAAGAAATGTTTTTTGTATTCCATGTTTGAGTGTAATCCATGACATTTCAAAGTACAGGAACCCTGGATCTGGTATTGAATATGCAATTCGTAATTACCTGGCAACTGAGCAAAATGATAACAAAACTTCTACCACTAGGCACAGTACACTGTATATGAACCAACGACTCGTATGTAAGCCTGCCGCATTGGTTATTACGCTATAAAACTCTTCTGAGTAGAGAAATATGTTAATCTTGATATATAAAGTCAATTCTCAACTCTTCAAAACAAGAGATATTTCGCCTAGCTTTGTTAAATGCCTACCTTTTTAGTTAGATAGAATTCTATGCCTTTTATTTTCAGTACGAGTATATATTAGTGTTACGGCCATATGTAGCAGTACGAAGTGCTTTTCACCAGAGTAGTCCAACATAAAAAACTACTGACATTCAGTGACCCATAATGATCAACTTAACACACTCAGATTAATAAGTAGAGTTCAAGTCTCTAAGAAGAAATAGCCCAAAATAAAGTTGGCGATAACAAACATAAAGAAGACGCAATCGATATTTAGTAAATTGGAATAGTTGTTCAGTGTGCGGAAGACCTCACTAGCAGGAGTGGCAGAGTCGGGCCCACTAAATGAAATATCGGGCAAAGGAATTATATTGTGGATAGGTAGATTCAGACTGAAAAGTTCAATTTCACGTCCGGGATTTGAACCACCGTCTCCCGTCTCCGTCCGGTTGCTCTTAACCATTGAGCTACCGTAGCCAACGTGCCGTCATGACATTAAATTCTCCAACTGTCTCTTATGTTTCCCGTTAAAAAACTAGGGGTTCTCATATATAATGAGATATGCATTTGTAGTGACGACTTACTATGCGGTAAGTACTTAAGTTCCAGGCTTCTTAGTTACTACTATAAGGTTCATTGACGAAACTTTAATCGTTCTTACACACTAGTCACTGTGGAAGAATGTATCGTTAGCGTGTGTAGGCAAAGATTTGGATAGATAATTAAATTATATAGATTTTCTACGCAAAGCATGGAATCGATGGAAATGAAAGCGGGGTGGTGAAAAGAACAGATGTGTTGGAACGCAAGCTATCACTGCAGAAACAAAACAAAACAGCTGATGTAGTTGAGGTATTCATCTACCAAATGAAAGCTTTAATTATACAGTAAAATATTGCTAATCGTGGCTCTCTCATGAGTAACATATGGGCGGAATTTAAGACGTTATATTATTGTTAGGTGACTACAATGGTAATATAAGAGAGAATATAAATGTGGCCTGCGTGTATGTTTGAGGGTGTTTTAAGAACCACTGATTCGAGTATGATAGTCTTTCAACACTAAAACGACTCACCATTTCAGAGAAACAAAAGCTGTACAATTTTTCAATTTTAAGTTTTTTTAAAATTTGCTGTTAGGCTATTTTTTCACATTTATGTCATAATATTTCAATCCCGTTTCGTTAAATATGGATATGTTGGGCTACTTTTGAAACTTTATAACAAATATGGCATATTTGAATAACTTTCATCACAGAGATGTAAATGAGAAATCTTAAGATATTTTAAAACATGTGTAATGGTTATTTATTAGTGAAACCAAGCACTATACCTTCTGTGATAAACTTATATACGGCAACATATTTATTTGTACATGGAGATAACAGTGCTATATCAAATGAAATATGCATTGCACTTGTGGGCTCCCCTACTGCACACGATATAAGTTACAAAGAGAAATCAGTGAATAATAAATTTCTCTTTTTCTTTTGTTTTGTTCTGTGAGATATATCATCTTTGCAAAAAGTTGAATATAGATAGTTTATTAAGTAGGTGAAAAAGAAAATGTGTTGAAGTGGTCCTGAAATTCAGGAAAAGTCTTCTGGGAGTAATACTAGTGCCTCTTTTTGATCTTCCGAATGCACTATCTCCTGATCTGCTAATATTAGATGAAGGAACCACCCTAAATGAGATAATACTTGTGGTATAGCTAGTGGTCGTCCTAGTGTTGTGATCTGCAATGCTGTACGGATGTGTTTCTGCATTC
Source organism: Mantis religiosa (assembly GCA_030765055.1). NCBI lineage: Eukaryota > Metazoa > Arthropoda > Insecta > Mantodea > Mantidae > Mantis > Mantis religiosa. Next base: position 92,187,553 of record CM060947.1, on the reverse strand, counting down.
TATATTCTTGATGAAATTCTTTCCACTGTTTGGACTTCAGGACCAGAAGAAGGCAAAGGGCTGTGGAGACGACAACCAAGCTAAGGAATCTGAAGTATATAAAGAGATACACTAGATGATAAAGTTTGTGCGTGTCTAGCTCTAAATTCCTTAGAGCTCCGATACATAGAAAGATACACCTTTAGAAATGTTTAAAGAAGTTATTTTTGTAGTGATGACTAGATGTGGTCAATAAAAAAAATGTGCAGTCTCTTGCTGATTTCGTTATCCAAAGGGATTGCTGTAGCATATATTAAGAGTTCAAACGGCTGCAGGAGGATGAGCTGTGCAGATGTGCAGATGAGTATCTTGAGCTGTGCAGATGTTTTGGTGGAAAGACACACAGATTAGTGGATATCAGCTCTCGGATCACACGGATGATTACCAAAGATTGGTGGAGTTTATTGCCTTTGTAAATGAAATTATCAAAACCTGTCACGAAAAAAAACAAAACAAAACAACTATAACAAAAGGAGTTGAAGAATGTTCTGATGTTAGTTATAACAAACCAAATGCTCATTTAAAATGGCTACTGACAGGATCTTTGCATCTCCAACGTGTCAAAGGATGCTTATCAAAGAATCAATCCTCATATATACTGATTGGTACGCTTCACACCATATACAATCAGGCTCTGCCTTTGTCTTGACGACTAAAAATGGCAGGCACATTCTTCAGTACTTCTTAACTGTGGCGAAGACAGCACCAGAGTAAGCAAATTGGAGAATAGTATTGATCAGTATCGGTCTTCCCTACCATCTTTGCTGCCAACCTAAGGTTCATAAAGTGCTACCGTTGCGGCTACAGATACGGCTTCATTTGCACAGAATCTTTTACCACAAACAAATCCTGAAAATGAGGATTTATCGCCTTTCCGCTGCTTTGCACAACTCCTCAATCTAGAACTTCTGGCTGGGGAGAATGCTTTGCATCACCATTCAGATATAACACCATTGGTAACTTTTATGTAACACATCTCTATTTAAGTGCAACTGTAATAGTGCCATTGATATAACAATACTTTAATAAATGAAGTATGCATTTCACTTGTAAAATTATTCATGTCATACTTAATACTATCCACAGTGTTATTCTAGGCAGTTGGTAAAATGTTTATAAGACTCTCATAAATTGAGTATTACTTTTGATATTATTTTGATAAAACAGTTGTATACGATTTCTACAAACTCAACAACGCTGAGAGGCGATGCTTTCTTCAATACTTATATTCAAAATCTAAACACACATCAATATACACAGATCAATCTGGATTGAACTTTATACATTTATAATATGCTTAAAATTGCAAATAGATGACTTAGCAATAGGACGAGCGTAACACCATGGCTGGAGGTTGCCAGCATGTATATGTGAGTGTTTGTGTGAGAGAGACGCATATTTCAAAGACGAAAATTTGGTTAAGTGCCGAACATGGAATTAAAGTTTAGCATCTTCTGAGCATGCGGCATGAAGATGCTGTAAAGCCTTCTAAAGGTATATAGATATTATTTGAAATAAGATATTTTGTTTAAAAGAAATTTATATTTTTGGTGTAGCAAGTTTTCTTTCTTATTGCTTATCCGTTACATAGGTAAGGTGAGGTATATCAATTTATTCTTAACGAGGTGGACTTCACAAGCTATTATGAGAAAAAGCAAGATTGCATTTCGTCTTGAAGATATCTTATAGCTACATATTGTATATTAATGGAAATGGTTGGAGTCACTTCTGGGAAAGTCGAAGATCCTTCCATATGAGAGGTTGACTGTATAATGGCCCTCTGTAAAATCTTCAGTCGTCTTCTTGGGAGAATTAAACTTAAATACCAATTTTTAGTTGTGTTATTGCTCTACACGCACACACACACACTCACAATATACGCAATGTATATTTTTAAGCAATAAAAAGGCTATCTTGTGATAGAAGTCAATTCCAAACTACCACCTTCCTATATTAGGTAAGAGAAAGCATTATATGCAACCCAAGAGATGTATGGCAAGATATCCCCGGAATATATATTCTAAAAGTATCAGTGTGTATTTGAACAGCGTAAAAACACATAAATTGGATGAATACAATACTCAGTAACTAAAGTATAAAATCTTATAGGGATGCCATACGAACATTTTAAAGTATCTCCTGCTTCCAGCTACTCTTTAAGGAAAGGTTATTTATACACTTTCGATTTTCTTAAAAGTGTTTATAACGACATTTATTAAAACACAAAGTGTATAAACACACACACACACACACACACACACACACACACACACACACACACACACACACACACACACACACACACACACATATATATATATATATATATATATATATATATATATATAACATTTATATATTGAAGTTTCCAGGAGTATCCTGTGAAACCTTTTTCATTCGGAAGAAAGTTTGTACAATTTTTGTCAAAGTATAAGAAATAAACCAAAATGTGGTATACAAAACATGTAGATCGATTTAAAATATGAAATATACTTGTATTTCAAAAGACTTTCTTTTGCAGTTTCCAAATATATCCGTTGTTATTGTCTATCGCTTTTCAGTTGTTTTTCGTAATATGGAGATATTATTAATTTTAGCACAGTATATACGAACATATTTTCAAAATTCTGACGATGATTCGATTTTCCCAATCCTCTTTTTACCTTCAATGAAAGAGTAATGTGAGTATTCTTGTAAATGTTTATATAACGTGAAGTAGATAGGAAGTATGTTGTTGTATACTTTTTGAAGCAATAAAAATAAGCGATAATGATAGAAAACAAGCGTAATGTGAATGCAGTACATTATTTTTTGTTTTTAAACTAACTGCATTTCTTCCCATTGCATAAGTATGTACAGTTTGGGCTGGTTGATGGTGCTGAAGAAGTACAACTACATACATGTCTGACTTCATATTGGATAGAAATGAATAGTAGGTACATATAGGCCTATATATAGGCAGATGAAGCAGTCTTCATTGGTTGGAGTAGATTTCGTTGCTAAACTACTTCCATACAGCAGGAATCAATTATTATCTAACGCCACAACGACACCAAATCGTGTAGTAAACCATGTGATTGGAGCAGAATTCCGCTTTATTGCTGTGAAAACCTTAGTTGCACTGTCAATATAATTATAAAATAAACTATACTTTTTACCCAGACTTGTTACAGGAACATGCTACGAGCTGATGTGTATTGTACCTGTAGCCTCAAATGAAAAATGGCCCACAATTAGAGTTTAGTTAAAAGGGAACATTTAGTGGCAGGATGAAGAGAGAAAGTGGTTTTCCTATGTTTGTATTAAGTGGTTTGTATCAACTAACTTCCTACCTTATATGTTGTGATGTAGTTACACAGATTGGTGCGGTTAGAAAATGTAGCTGATATTCAGGGCAGGTCGAAGCTGTGTTAATCTGTTTCTCTCCTCCAAGCTACTAGCAAACTTAATAGCACAGCACTAAATGATATTCTTAATGGAACTGCGCGCCACACCAGATATTTTCTGAATAGCAAAAACTACTTATCTGTTAACTTTCAGAGAATTTTATGCTCAAGAGAAAACAGGATTCACGAAAGCAATAAGCGGAAACTGTCCGAAAATGTATTTTCTAAAGAGTTGTAGCACCCAACAATCCAGTTGACAAGAATTCTATCTTATTTTTTTCCTTATTGAACGTCGCTACAGAACTTTAGATAATTTGAGGAATGTTACTTTTAGGCATCTTTGATTCAATATCTGGCGGAGAGATGAGTATCGCTGGTTAGTCGTTTTCCTGTACATACACTTTAGTAACATGGTGCTAAGTGACCTCAGTTGCGTAACTGAGTTCATATTTTTCCCAGTTTGTTGCTAGTGACTTAGTTTTAAGGCGAACACGTAGTCAGTCTGATGTCCGTAGTTGCGTAATTGGCCTCCTGTGTCATCTGTCTGACCGAGCGGAATGGCTCAGGCGGTTTCGTCTGTGGCCCACATTCGGGTGGCTCGGGTTTGATTCCCTTGGTCGACCTACCTGACGCATGGTCTTTCTTGGGGGTTTCCTGGGTCGTCAGGTGAATGCTGGGTAGGTTAATTACATCCCCGGAATTTCCTGTTCCTCTATTTCATTTCCATTGTCATTTCATATCATCTCTCATCTGGTGGCCTCTTTTAGGGTACAAGTATAGGGGGTGTCTCGGCAGTGCAGTGCAGTATGATATTCTTCTAGGAACCCAAATTCCTCCTCGATAGGAGGTTGCCGGTCTCCGAACTCAGGTCTGCTGGTGGGACTGTTTCCTAACGACAATAGAGTGAGATATCTGCTGTCCTGGCCTACCGCAGGGACCGTAGGGACCCTGCCCTCTGTTGTGGTTCCTTGGGACAGCCACCCTCTTTCTCCTCTCACCTCATCTTTCCTCCCCAGGGATGCCCCACTTGGGAGCACAGGTACAATAGACCAAGTTTGGAACTCCATGTCAGTTACCTCGGAAGTAATTCAGCTGCAGTTGCTGTTGCTGCAGTTGGTCGTTTTCCTGCACCAACCATTTTATTTCTATTCTTTTTTTTTCCCTAAAAATACCAAACCGTATTTACCTGAAGGCTGAGGCAAACTACGGAAACGCTGCTGTACACACAAACAATTTCTCTACTTGTATACAAACTATTCTTAAAACGCCCATTTGTCTTGTACTTCATGTTACTTATTCCCTTATAGCCACATGTAGAATAGAGGAGTAGGTACAGTGTCTTTACACGGTAGTCAAATCCTTTAATAACTGATCACAACGTGACTATTTTGAGATCCCACTTAAATTCCAAGAGAATTCAATGTGTACTTTTCATTTGTCATGAAAATACCTTTAACATTTGGTATTGTAATCAACAACGTTAGAATTTTTTTTTGAGAAAATCAAAATTGTCGACCATTTTTCAGTATAAAATGTAGTTTGGAGTATGAGAATTTGGTGATGTCGCTTGGTGTCGCATCCTTAGAAGGGGCTTAACTTAAATACTATACTATTTAACACACCTTACGTTTTTGTGTTATGACGTGCACACTCACTCACAAACATACACTGTGACAATTTTATTTTATTCAGGGAACCACAAAACGTGAATTTCCAGTGAAATCTGGATAGCAAAATTTCTGGGTGGAGTAAAATACCTTCTCAACCTACAAAGTTCGTGGTACTGAAAGTGTAAAGAAGAAGAAAACTCTCTGTCACGGAATCTGAAGAGCGATCTCCCATAAGCAAGCCTTTGTCGCTACCACCTGAGTGATCTCGTTCGGTACTTCTTTATTTATTGTGCTAACTATTCTGCTAACTTGTAAATCAAATTACCCTTCTTCGAGATATAAGCCCAATAAGTCAGTACCAACAATAAATCATATTCAACTATGGAAAGTATGAAAATTATCAGATTATGAGTAATGAAAAATACTATAGTGGGGTTGGAGAAAGTCAGGGGTAACTAACACAGCAACATTGACGAAAATGACGAATAGGAAATAATATCAAAATATTGTAAGTATTAAACTATTCTTCCAAAAGTTTATTTTCTACATATGTATTCAGTTGCATTGAGATAAAGCTTTCAAAAACAATTTAATTACAAATGATATTGTTGAGTGAAAGGGGATAAGGGGTTACCGAAGATGTAAACGGGTAGGCAAAAGTTTACAGATGGGGTAGCTATATGTCTGTTGAAAATTTTGATACTCCTGCATGCTTTGAAAACAAACATCGGTATGAAAGCACAAATAAAATAAAATGTAGGAGGTAGTAGATAGGTAGGTAGGCAGTAGATGGGCGCTTGGGAGGTATAAGGTATAATGATGTATTAATTTCCATGTCTTTCTCTATCATTCTGCAAACTAGTCATATGAAAGGCTTATTATTCTAGCTATTTATTGCTAATACAGATTAACTGTTATTATGGCCTTCGTTGCCAGAAAAATTCCACCACCAGGATACCATATTTCTTGATAGTTAATTAACAGCCTTTAACCAGGTAGGTCATAGCGGATGGAGCATGAACCAAAATATTTGAACGGATGCTGAAAGTTGCCTGGAGTCCATAGAGCTGAGAGTTACTTGACATTCGTCTTCTCAGAATATGGGAAATCCTTGGGGGAAAATCCAGGTAACTCACCATAACCGAGATGCGAACTTGGGAGCTCTTGAATTTAAGACAAACATGCTATTCCCACAAGTAAACTTTCAATCCATTTTATTCATTTCGTTGTGATATACAGTAGCTAACGCGATGGCTGGGCTTTTAAAGGGCACATCGCTATGTCCTAGCTTTAAATTTCTAAGCCATTTGCATAATTATGAGGGAAAATCACTTCCCATTTGCCGGAAGTGTAAGCACGAGATATTAAAAATTGAAACCGATTAGACCCTTTCGTTTGCTTTAAGTGCGACTTCCTGATTATATGGATATTAAAATAAACTTTTCATACAGCTAAGAGCTACAAAGGGGTGCCGAAAGACCCTACCTATGTAAAGTTTAGTTCCTTAAGGTACTCCCAGAGGCACGAGTCACACGGTGATTGGTCAGGTGACCTCGGGGCCCAAGCCTGGATCTGCAACAACACGCCCAATCCAACGATACGGAGGTTCATGGTTCAGGTACTCGCGAACATCACACTTTCAACTGTTGCAATATAAAATTGCCAGAACCATTATTCAGTTGTGGAAACAACCACAGCTGCAACATATCCAGGTAAGATGTACCCGTAACAGTTTTTCTTTCACAAAAGAAAAATAGTCCATCGACTTCCTCAGCACTGTGCTGAGTTAATAAGTTTACGGTTATTTTGATGTGCCTACGTATAAACCATTGCTGTAAGTGTAATATTTTGGAAAATATCGCGGTTTTAAAACTAATCAATCATTTGCAATAACTCTGTAGACGAAATAATTAAATCTTGGAAGTGATTATAATTATAAAAATGCAAAAGCGCGGTAACACTTATGAAAGATCTGCGGAGTTGTACTCAGAGGACTTTCTGAACTCTTGTACAAACTATTCTTCTTAATCCTCTAACTGCTGCACGTTAATAGAGATTAACATTTTCAGAAATTGGTTTATTGCTCATTTTCTTGTAGGTGCAAGAAAAATATGGAGATGCAGTAGACTTTAAGCGATAGTAAATTGCTTTAAAGCTGATGGTATTCCATAGCTTTTAAATTCCGTTCTTTCTGCGTGGCCAAGAGATAAAAAGCGAATAACCTTCCTATTTTCGAAAATTATTGGAAAATTAAGAGAAATAACAAGCAATAGGCACGAAAAGGTATACTTCAGAAAAATGCTTTAGAAATATATTGTGTGGTTTTAACGTTTATATCTTTTTGTGTAATAACATTTTGCCACCTCTTATGGTGGTTTACCAGTTACGCAAAACCTTCCAGTATGAAGAGGACTTCTGAAGACATTCTCAGAAAGTTCAATATATATGTACATCCTTTGATAGAAAAAGATAATACTCTGGAAGCGTATATTTTTCTAAGTCCACATCGTTTCCACTACCGGTTTACAATGGTGTCACGGAATGCGTATCTTTAGCTTCGTCCTTCTGAATCCTCTCATAATTATAATAATAATAATAATAATAATAATAATAATAATAATAATAATAATAATAATAATAATAATAATAATAATAATAATAATAATAATAATAATAATAATAATAATAATAATAATAATAATAATAATAATAATAATAATAATAATAATAATAATAATAATAATAATAATAATAATAATAATAATAATAATAATAATAATAATAATAATAATAATAATAATAATAATAATAATAATAATAATAATAATAATAATAATAATAATAATAATAATAATAATAATAATAATAATAATAATAATAATAATAATAATAATAATAATAATAATAATAATAATAATAATAATAATAATAATAATAATAATAATAATAATAATAATAATAATAATAATAATAATAATAATAATAATAATAATAATAATAATAATAATAATAATAATAATAATAATAATAATAATAATAATAATAATAATAATAATAATAATAATAATAATAATAATAATAATAATAATAATAATAATAATAATAATAATAATAATAATAATAATAATAATAATGAGAATATTCATAGATTGTGTATTGTTTCATATGTTTCGCACATGTTCACATAGGGAATCCTTCCCTTTATCGCACACTGTAATGCGTGAGAAATAATTGAGTCCTCTAGTTGACTCATAATTGATCTCAGTTACTAAATGTGCACTTAGAGCCTACCGGTTATAGAAAAGTACGTAGGGGCTAGACTTGCAATGGTCCGAATCTCGGATATCATTTTGGTTTTTTATTGTATAAATACTAAATGTATATTACGCTCATTGTCATATAGCCTTCAATTGCTAAGATTTACTTGATTTTATGACATTTATGCTGGCTCACACATAAAAACTGTAACACTCTATTCTGTTTTAAAACTAACTGAAATAAATGTTTTATTTCTACATATAAAATCAAATAAAAATATAGATTAACTTAGTAACAACTGTGTAAATCTATCCATGCGGGGCATGAATTATTATTATTATTATTATTATTATTATTATTATTATTATTATTATTATTATTATTATTATTATTATTATTATTATTATTATTATTATTATTATTATTATTATTATTATTATTATTATTATTATTATTATTATTATTATTATTATTATTATTATTATTATTATTATTATTATTATTATTATTATTATTATTATTATTATTATTATTATTATTATTATTATTATTATTATTATTATTATTATTATTATTATTATTATTATTATTTAGCTTAATGAGAAGTTCCTTTATAAGGGAAACTGAATTACTATTGTTGGAACATACTGAATACGGGATAACAAATTTATAATAAGTTGTATAGTCTTCAAATATACCTGCTTTTTGTATGTACTTATTATTTTGCTAAAAGTTATGGTATGAATATACTTTCAGTTCTATTTTTTGATACACTTTCATTTCTTGAGCATTTTGGACTTAGGATATAGGGATATATTTGCTCTGACTGCAGCAATATCCGCCGACGACACAACAGTATCAATAATAAGCAACCTTTATTTAATCTTATTTCTATCTACCAAGAGCATATGGTAAGTAAAAACATAAAAAGTAAGCTAAAACAGCTTAATAAATTACTTTTAGTTTGTAACTCTGCAACATCATCCACATCTTGAAAATGCTGCTTTATATTGCATTTATCTATTTTATTTAACTAGATACGCTACCAGTGTTCTCAACTGGATAAATGTAGCGTTTATCTGGCGATCAGCAGCACAGTCGCGGATTTGTGTCATGAGAACATGAAATACTCATGTGGTCATGTGGTTGTCCATGTTCAGGTCCTCATACTTGATCGTGAAACTAGCGCACATTGGAACTGCACACACTTTTTTCCAGGGGTTTCCCTTATCCCGAAAGACGAATGTCGGGTAGCTCTAAGCTCCATAGTCCCTGAACACATTTGAGCATCATTTCACCCATTGCATTCACCGTCGGATATAACTTAACGTTGGAGGACGTAAAATTAAAAAAAAAAAAAAAAAAAAAAAAAACCAAACAAACAAACAAACAAAAAAAAATACTCGCTCCCTCTCGCCTGTTTTTATTTGCCACCACAGCAAGCGAGATAAACGTTACCTTTAGTCAGCTTACAGTATTTCCAAGGAAATGTTATCAGCTATCATGACTGTCAACCGAATAGAGTTTCATGTATATTCCTAAATGTGTCGAAGTAGATGACTGACGTGCTGTGCTATCCCGGTGGCTTTGTAGAGGTATAGCAGGAATAAAATAATTTCGCTGCATTGCAAGACATTATTCAGACATGCACATTTTAAATGAGCATTCAGTATCAGTCATTTTATTATGTTTAACGCACATGCGTCAGAACTTCAGAATGTATCTTTTAACAATGATTATGTGGGAAAACGCTGTAAGCTTTGTATAGGTACAATGTAAATAAAAGTGCAAAATAAAACTTTGTTTAGTTTTTACTTCCTACTACCTATAGGACCGACAAGATTACCAGAACCAGTGAGCAGCAGGGCTACAATTAAAAACTACACAAATACTTTAAACGTTGTCTTTCCACATTTAATTTCGCAGTTATCATTTCATGTATCCTGTAGTGCCTTATGAAGTAAAAATGCGCATTTAATACCACAATCGCTACTGTTTTTAGTAATTTAAAGGGGGAAAACCTAACCAGAGTAGTTGCAGCAGATAATGAATTCCACCTGAAAAATGCATATGGAATTTTCACTAAATATATGCTGTTTTATTTGTAAGTTTTTCTCTATATTTTATGGTTTATAAATATAAAATTATATAGCATTTATTGAGAATTAGAAAGCTTTTTGTAGAACAGTCAATATATGCATTTTATTGGTCATGCAAATATACTGAACACATGGCATGATAATTAAAATTTTTTAGAGACATTTATAAGAAAATATAAGAAATTGTGTAAAGGGAAGCTTTGGGTGGGATGTTTTCTTGAAAATATTCGAGTTGTATCTCTGAGAGATGCGAAATGAATATTAAGTTTGGCAATTAACAGACTTTTTAGTTTTATACTATACTGTTCACAGTCTGATACACGGGCCGTTTCCTAAAATATTACTGTTAAATTCACATGATTATCTCCACCAATTATAATTTATTTTTATATAAACTCTATAAACTGCTTTTGCATTGAAAATTTACCTTTATAGAAACAATTTTCTTAGACATTTTTTTACAGGTGTACCCCGTATACAAAGGGTTACAGGGAACCGAAATGGCAGTCAAATACTTAAAAGCGTGTCACTCTATTTTGATCCTTGATTTCCATACTCTTTCCATGACATCGCCGGAAACACCGAAAACACAAACGTATTAATAATATAAAGCCAATAAGAACAGGATGTTTCGGAATATCTTAAAACACCTTTATAATTTGAGAGAAATTTGGGGTGGAGTTTTATTTCTTTTGTTTCCTCTTTCCTCACCTTTCCTTTTTCCTGTGTTTGTATTCTTTTAATCTTCGTATTTCATCCTTGGATGGTGCTGAACTTCTTCCTTCCTTCCCTCCCTCCCTCCTTCCTTACCTCCCTCCCTCCCGCCTTCCTTCCCTCATTCCTTTCTTCCCTCCTTCCTCCTCTTTCCTTCATTCTCTCCTCCCTTCCTTCCCTCCTTCCTTCCTTCCCTCCCTCCTACTCTCCTTCCTTTCCTCATTCCCTCCTTCCCTCCCTCCCTCCCTCCTTCCTTTCTCTCTCTTTCTTTCTTTCTCTTTTTTCTTTTCTTACCTTTCATTTTTGTTGTGTTTGTATTTTTTAATCTTCGTATTTCATCCTTGGATGTTGCTGAAATTATCTCTGGAGTAATTAAAACTAAATATTCGCTAGGAAATTTCCAGCATTTCACGACGAAACTACGGTGAGTGATGGATAGTTTCTTACAGAGTTGCGAAAAATGTATGGACAACCCAGTTTCAGCATAATATTCATAAAGCTTGTAAGTAAGGGCTTTATAAGTAGTTTTATCCCCATATTTCAATGTGGGGATTCAACGTCAGGGTCAGCCGGCAACGGGCGCGGAAACATGGGCGGACAAAATACCGCGCAGCCGGTTTGCAGGTTTTTGATCTCACGTTATCTACTTCATTTTATTTAATGATCTGTTTCCTTGGAGATAAAATAGAAATAGGGGAATACAGTAGGCTTAAGCGATAGTGAAATCTTTTAAGACCTTGTCACTAATGATAAATTTGACATTCAATTCTCGCTGCAAGTCCAGATCATCCAGATCATTAAAAAGAATAACGACTTCCTATTTTAGGAACGTGTATTTGACAATTCATACTAGTAACAAAGAATACCTTGGAAATAGTTCACTCCACCTAATATTTCGTATACATAGTGTGTTTTGACAAGACGTCCATTTTTGTGCAGCAAAACTTTGTCTATTTTTTACGTTTACCATTTATGCAAAATCATCCAGAATGAAGAGAACTTATGAGGACAGTCCCAGAAAATGTTCGATGTAAAGAGAAGTCTGAGGTGGGAGAGATTTTCTTCAAAACCCCTATGTGGCCTGCTCAAGATCAATCTAAGTTTAACATTTAACCAACTTTCCATTTTTGAATTTTACTGTTCATAGAGATTCACAGAATTTTTCTATTTCTTCTTTTTTCAAAACATGTATTTCTGATGAAACTTTGGTATCTCTACACGCAAAATTAACTATGTGGCAAGAAGCACTCAGCATATAGAAAATACAGCTTCAAAATTCCAACTTTCGGAATGCTGTTTTATGGCATCTGTAGCAGTTATTCTAGATATTTCACGTTTTGTTAAGAATAGCCAAAGAGATAAGTATTTGCAATAAAATAAAGAAGTAATGAAAAGTAGGTTATGGTGTAACCATGACAACGTAATATAAGTTGTTAAATATTTTAAAAGATTTTGTTCTTCTGCTTATGAAAGTTTTAGGGGTAAGACGTGTAATTGTCTCTCCGAATGTGTGCAGAAACAATTTTGTGTGTGCAAAGATGCATAAGTAGCGTGTGCGCAAGAAAAGAAGTAGTTCATCGTGGCATCTACCGCTGCTTGTAAAAAGACTACATGAATAATATTTGTAATTGTATCAAATAATTTAAAAATGCTTATGAGGAATTAAATTTCCATCTTTGAACAAGAAAAGTATTATACATTCTTCAAAAGTTAAAATAATTTCTCAGCCCGTTACCACGACCCTGGGAAAGAAAAAGAACTTATCGCTCAAAAATTACAGAGGTGCCTAATTATCCAGAGTTACAGGAAATACTTCCAGATTTCTCCAAGATCGACAACAAAGGCGAGAAATTAATCTGCATCCACCTTCATCCCAAATAAACCTGCTTCAAGATGTTGCCACAAAGTGATGCATCATCATAGCTTCTTCAAACACCATCATTGGGCATAAAAAATTTCACTTCACATCAGAATAAGAAATTTGGGATTCAGCTAAATATCTCTCTTTGATGTACTTACCTAATTTAGTTCTCTGGAACAGTTTACATAACTTTTTCATGAATGGAATCCTAGATGCTCAAATGTTTCGACATCTGTATTACTTTGCACTGGGTTCCAATTGAATGCTTCACGTCTGTTCACGTCTGGGGACAGGAAATAAAGGAACTCTCTGGGATTATGTGGGATACTGTCAATTAACATAGGGATACACAACTTTTCAACAAATTAAAGCAGTGTTTTCGTGAATAAAATAAATTAAAATCACTTTATTGAAGTATAATAAAAAAAATATTAAGCATACTTATCTCCCTAAGTCAGCGTAAGAAGGCCATTTTGGAAAGCTGTTCAAAGTTCTGCGTGCTGAATAACCTCACATTCCACAGATTTTTGCTATAAGTATAAATGGCCACCGTAAGCATATGTACAAAAATATATTTCGCTACACATCTCTAATGACGCACAATGCAATGTCACTATTCACTGATAGTAATAATTATGAGATCATGATTACACAAAAGCGAAACCTTGGGTTTTCACTAACACTTCCATAATGTTTGCTCGTTCACTGAGGCACAAGCGTCCACAGTTCATACTTATGTTCCTTTTTATTCCACAGAGCCAGTGAATAGCACGAAATATTACATGATTTTATGTACATATCTTCCACACATTTCATGCTATATATACTTCATCTCAAGAATAATCCACATTAAACAGCTTAAAGAGTTTAGCTATGATTATAAAAATTGCTGTAGTAAAACTTGACATTAGATGAACGTGGAGTTACTATTTTACTAGCAATGCAAATACATTTATTCGAGTATGCAGGCTGAAGTGACACATTCAAGGTTTGTATAGGTTACAAGAAAGTTAAACATAAATATATGTGTCATTTTGTAATTAAATGCATGGTTAATAAGAAGATAAGACCAATAATTTATCACCATGACAGACTGCAGGCTGTGCCAGAGGTATCAATCTCAGGGAACCTTATGTGGAATCTGTAGTGGACAAAAGGGCGTCTGACTGAATTTTTCTGGGCTTTACGATTTCCCGCGCAATTAATTCTACCAATTGCTCTATAATAACCTATTGTTTCACCATTTTACCATAAATTCCTATCATCTCATACCTCATTCTTATACCCGACTCAAAGCTGATCACCTATTCTGGATATTCTCTCTGATCGAGGGACTGCTAGCCTACTGGTCATTATGTGAGGAAAAATACACTATATAGACAAAACATCCGAGAGACAACCGGCATCACAGACTTGCTGATAAACTCGGTGAATATGCATCTGGATTTGACATGAGCTTTCCTCGATGTAGCTCTGCGTACCGGGAACTGCATCTTGCATTGTTGTAAATTAATATCTACGACTTCCAGCATCAAACATTTTAATGTGATTTACATTGGCAATGTACAACTGAACAACAGTACTACATCGTGTCATATTTTATTTGTAAATAATGTACAGGATGTTAACGAACCACACCGAAATATTTTTAGAGCAAGTAGAGATATCGTAAACAAAAATTTGAGATAGGAGACTTATGGTTTGTTGGTTCAAATGTGGAAGTTACGATTATAAGTTCCAAAGTACTCCCTCTGGCGCAATGATTATAATATTAGCTTTCAAATCAAGCGTAAACGAGTTCGAGTCTCCTCATTTATTGTCCTTTTTATTTATTTATTTTCTCTTTTATTTATTTTGTTGTTTTTAAATATTTTGGCTAAGGTTTTATTTCTTGTATAAATAGATGTATTCTACGAAGTAATTTCACTTTGTCAGTGCAATTAATGACAATTCTTTAAATCAAAGGTTAAATCCTGTTCAATACTTTCACATACTGTACTTCTAAATGGGAGATGGTTTAAAGTGTGAATGAACTCACATAAAATAAAAGTAAATGCAACTTTTTACGTCAGCTTTGTAGGAACTGCTCGAAATGGCGACCTGCGTTTACAATGCAAAGTTGACAGCGGCAATGGAACGATTGTCGTACATTGTCCAAAATTCCTTGTGTGTGTCGAATAAGTTCACATGCTGTTATTATTCGGAAAGTTAGGTCCTCTTCTGAAGTAATAGGTGTTTCATACATTAGAGACATGAAGTCAGCCCAGAAAAAGAAATCAGTTGGGTTGAGCATGCTGGCCAATCTACAGTTGCACTCTCTCTTGCACCGGCCAATCTGTTTCACGTACTTAGTTACGAATAACTATTAACTACACGGCAGGAATCGAACCCATGACCCTTGGCTCCCCAGTTTTCAACTTTACGAATTGAGCCACCAGAAAACTTACAGAAGCCCCACTAGAAAGGCTATTACAAAACGCAAGAAGGCACTTAATCGCTGGCAGGTGATTAGTTCGAGATTTGAGAGATTAAATCTTGTGAACGCCAATAATGAGCTACTAAGACTCGATATTTCTATACTCGGGAAGTAGTTTTAAAGAGATTATAATCCAATACCCATTTTGTATAAATACCAACTTATGAGCATCTGATGCCAATTAGGTTTTACAAAATTATGTTTAGCTGCAGACCATGCATTGCTTATCTCAGCTTGCTTATATTAGTCACCTCTACAATCGCTGAAATTATTTCACTGCAGTTCATTAACATCCTGTACATGTGTGGATATAAATAAAATGTAGATTACTCTTGAGTTTTAAACTGAAATGTTACCTTCAGTAGCCATAAATGCACGAAAATAACACACTTAGTTTAATTTATTCACAACACAAAACTGTCCTAGAGAGTAAGGAAAAATAAAATTACTAGCGGAGGTAAGAAAGAAAGGTTTGAAATGACTGCAATAAATATTTAACTTTGGGTTAAATTATTTTCATTGGAAATTATGTATATAGATATTCTTTTCAATATGGAACGATATAAGCATATATATTTGATAGATCCAAAATAACATACAGGTTTCAGATCCTAATTCTTTGTGAATGGCTGAAGTAGAAATAGTCTTTACGGTGAGATCACCATGTCAATCTACTTCAGCTTTCGTAGTATATGTTCCTTGGAGAAGGATGGGAAAGAAAAGAACTTATACGAACAATTTGGCAAAGGCGCATCAACAGTTCTACAAAAACAAGAAGGGGTTGGGAATAGTTTACTCTTGGACACAAATGCAACTTTGTAAATACATGTTGTTGCCACCATTGTCACTTAGTATTTAAAATATTTGGATTTATACGTCTCTCACATTTATATGTGACTTGAAAGTAATTCTTTTGCGAATGAATGGCACAGAATTGACAGTTTCCCAGACTCCTAAGTTTTCTATTGGCTATATTGGTGTATCGTAAATCGAACGACAATATGGACGGAATCGTTCTGAAAATTGGTTACTATGTGCACTGCTCTGCGGATATTTTCACGTGTTCGGTTTATCAAGTAGCTCAGTTTTGATATTCAACTCACATGCCTTTCATTTTTGTGAAACTCATGAAGAATCTTCGTTTCCTCTATTCATTGGCGTGAATTTCTCAAAAACAATAGACATTTTCTACATTAAACTTCATGTCTTCTGCTCATGAAGTGTCTTCTTGCAAATCTTGGATTTCATCCAAGAGGTCAGTTTTAGCAATTCTAGAAGTAGTTTTTTTATATATTTTATAGTCAGTCTTATTATAGTTAATGACACATGGAAGACCGTCAGCACCAAAACTCCTACAAAAAGAGTTTAGTCTCCAAAAAGGTATACATAACTTTTCACTCAGCCTACAGTACTAAAGATTTCTTGCAAGAAAAGTCTGCAACGTTGTAGTAATGTTAGATACTGAGAGACGGTCTCTTCTTGCGATCAGTCTTGTTGTTCTTGCCGAAGATGTTACCCAGCACCTTGGACACGCTGTTTACACCCAGTTTTCTACGGATGGGTAACGACCGGAGCAGCTGAACGGAACGTGCCTCACGCAGAAGAGACTGGAAGGCAAGACTTACTCCGGCGAAATTTTCTGCGGCGCTCACCTCGTAGAACTGGCATCCATATTTTAGAGATAGCTCCTGACCATCATCCACACATATTTGCCTGCAACAATAACATGTAACATTAATTTAACGTTAGCTGCCATGAAGATGTATTCTACAGTGCATGTTTTTCCTCAAAGAACCAGAATGCTAACTGACCAATACTTTAATATTCAAACATGACTCGTTCACACAATCCACCGTTGTGATTTAGCCTGAAAAACTAATGGTTTGAGGTTTTCTCCGCATTTGTCTCAAGATAATAGCCGAGTACATATGGATGAGTCCCAAAGCTTTCTGTGCCTCAGTATGGTTTTATAACAAGCGTAACAACATTTAACCAAATTTCATAAAATTAGGATGCTCATCATCTGGGTAAACGATTCGGAAGGTACTCGTCTGTTTATCATAAGAGGAGAACAACTTAATAAATTATTAATTAAATTTGAACAAAGAAAAATCAACATCATTGGGTTGTAGGTATAAACAAATTACTTCAATGTGCTTCATTATTTAAAAATATGCCTGGGAGACCTTGGTTTCAGAATTTTTATCTATTATTGAAGCTAAATAGAATTTTTGACTCTTAGGCTAAACGATGTATTTAAAATTAACTTTCATTTTCATAAAACGTATCTCAGGTTGGAATTTTGACAATTAGACAATGAAACATTCAGAAATCTGGAATTACTTTAGCGACATTAGAGACGAACGAATGTGGAATGGTAGTCATTTGCAGAAACAGTTTCAACTCTATCGGTTCTACAGAACAGAAACTGACGTCACAGGTACGGGGTTTCCGGTGTGTAATCCGACATAGGAATTGGGCCCGACTTCTTAATACTATGTCCACAAACAACGAAATAAGGGAGACAAAGAGGAAATTATATTACGCTATGCTTCGCTTTTCATATAACTAAGGGATTCTATGGCCATATATTTCTCGATACAGGAAATAAGGATCAGGGTTGTCCGCGTTGTTGGACTACACACACTTAGACACGCACAAAGCATTTGTGATTGTAACCAAACGATTGTGTCTGACCAATTCTTCGTTATGAAATTAGCAGTAATACTTAACGCTTTACGATATGAGACATTAGGTAACTATGTGCAATGAAAAATGAGATCTCCTATGAAGTTAAAAATGGCTGGACACATATCAGTAATATCCACAACTTTTAACTGCAGTTTTTAAATTTAAATAAAATCTGAAGACATTTCCGAAAATACTCTATATGTTTCTTAGGCTTACATTTGTCAAATTATGGATTATACACAGATGCACATTCATGCGGAATTTGAAAGCTGTACGCAGTTCTTGCAAATTTAAATAGATGAAGAGATATGAAAATGGCTACTACCTAAATGTTTACTTTGGAATGAAAGCTCAATAAATCTGATTTAAAGCTGAAAGTGCAGCCGAATTCGTGAGCACTTCTACAGAGAAGCATGAATCACTATTACGGTCAATGGAAACGATAATGTAGCATAAAGACCGTTCAGTAGAGCATGTTATAAAGCAGCGTCAGACAATAACCTAACTTACAAAGGAATATATAAATGCAGATGAAAAACCTAACATAATTTACTCATAGTAATTAAATATAAGAATATGGGAAATTAAAGTGACAGCCAGATGTTAAAAATCAGACCTGAATAAAATACCACATTTTTAAGTGGCGGTAAGGAGATTTTCTTGAAAATCTTGATATGGAACTATATAAGTGTAGAATTTATTGAACATTCCAAGGATGAAATTTTGAATCAGGCATTGCAGATTGAAAACATGTTCTTTTCATATATATAAAATTAACTTTTTCTCAATAATGCCTTTCTTAACGTTCAAAATCTTCTAGTGTAGTGTTTTGGGCCAGTTGACTTTAACATGTGTAAACAGATAGTAACGTTAATTGATGCAAATTAATTATTTCTTCACACTAGCCGTATATAGCCTAAGGTTTTTGATAGATAGAGTCAACATGAAAAATTCAATGCCACGGCCGGGATTTGAACCATGGATCTCCTGTTTCTGTCCAGTCGCTCTAACCTATTGAGCTACCATGGACTACTTGCCGTCATGTAATCCCGGCCATGGCATTGAATTTTTCATGTTGACTCTTATCTATCAAAAACTTTAGCCTATATACGGCTAGTGTGAAGAAATGATTAATTTCCATCAATTAACTAAAATAATAAGAGTTAAATGATGAAGCCTGGGACTCAAGTACTTACGATAGAAAGTCACCACAAACGGTGTATCTCGGATGTGAGAGCCCCTATGGTTTACCGGGGAAATATATGAGTCAAATGGAGAATTTAATGTCAGGACGGCAAGTTGGCCATGGTAGCTCAATGGCTTAGAGCGACTGGACGGAAACCAGGAGATCCGTGGTTCAAATACCGGCCGTGGAATTGCATTTTTAATGTTGACTCTATCTGTATAGCGAAGTATCTATAATAATTGGTGGGCATTTTGAAAACCTTAAAAGTTCATTAACATTTTGATAACAAAAGGTAATAAGACATTATAGCCAAAAGAATTAATCACATGGTTTATGTAAAAATTAGTTAAATGGATAAAACTTATTATTAGCAGCAATATCAATTATTATTCATATATGCATCAGGAATCACAGGATTCATTTTCATTGTGAAATTTGAAAGTATAATGCATTTTGAAAACTTTGAAAAATGTTATAAAATACTTAGTATAGAAGTCTTCAAAATTCGAAACTTATGAATCAAATTACTGTGAGTTGTGCATTTATACGAGCACAATTAACCTACCAAATCGTATATCATATATCATAACAATGTGTAGATCCTGTAGTAAGGTAGGCCAGCTGACCTAATCTAGAATGTAGAGTACGTATAAACTATATATCCTGTTCACATAAAATATAACCATTATATAGGTAGAATAAACCACGGCTAAAAATTACAAACCAATGTTATTCACATTTAAAATTGTTATTAGTAGAAATATTTATATATTTGTATTTATTATTACACAACTGCATTAAATTCTTGAAGTAAAACAGTAGTACAGTTATTGTTTTGAATGAATGAATGAATGAATGAATAAATCAATGAATGAAATCTTCCTCTGTATAAAAAGTATGAGTGATAGGGTATCTTTTTAATACTGACTTGAATTTTTTGCGTTCGGTTCCTTTATACATATTAGAAGTGAATCAAATAATACTATGCTAATGTTGTAGACTCCCTTTTGAAATATTAGGTTTGTTTGACACGCGTGAGTCCTGCCTGCGTTTGGTTTCTTTGTTGTTATTTTTATTTCTTTTATTTTTGCTTTTTTACAAAATAAATATTTTTAGCATATATTGAATTTCCCCAGAAGGTTATTCCATAAGTCATAATTGAAAGAAAATAAGATTAGTATATAGATTCAGGATTATCTTATTTACAAGATTAATCAATGATTTGATTGCAAAACATGCTGAACTTATGATTTCTAATTTTTACGTCTGCAATGCTCAGATATAAAATGAATTAAATTTGGCAAAGTTCTGAAAGCCAATAGGGTCCTTCCATGTACCTCTGCATGCTACCTCAGCAATAGGTTGAGCATTGGTTTTCTTCATCAAGGCTGTGGTTTTGATTTGGGAAGATAATACGGGGTCGGCCCATAGGACTTGACGTTTTCTATTTGTGGAAGTTTGGCGAAATTTGGCAATACGTATTATCTTGTTCGATAGAGAATCATGTACTCGTATGTATGTATGTATGTATGTATGTATGTATGTATGTATGTATGTATGTATGTATGTATGTATGTATGTATGTATGTATGTATGTATGTATGTATGTATGTATGTATGTATGTATGTATGTATGTATGTATGTATGTATGTATGTATGTATGTATGTATGTATGTATGTATGTATGTATGTATGTATGTATGTATGTATGTATGTATGTATGTATGTATGTATGTATGTATGTATGTATGTATGTATGTATGTATGTATGTATGTATGTATGTATGTATGTATGTATGTATGTATGTATGTATGTATGTATGTATGTATGTATGTATGTATGTATGTATGTATGTATGTATGTATGTATGTATGTATGTATGTATGTATGTATGTATGTATGTATGTATGTATGTATGTATGTATGTATGTATGTATGTATGTATGTATGTATGTATGTATGTATGTATGTATGTATGTATGTATGTATGTATGTATGTATGTATGTATGTATGTATGTATGTATGTATGTATGTATGTATGTATGTATGTATGTATGTATGTATGTATGTATGTATGTATGTATGTATGTATGTATGTATGTATGTATGTATGTATGTATGTATGTATGTATGTATGTATGTATGTATGTATGTATGTATGTATGTATGTATGTATGTATGTATGTATGTATGTATGTATGTATGTATGTATGTATGTATGTATGTATGTATGTATGTATGTATGTATGTATGTATGTATGTATGTATGTATGTATGTATGTATGTATGTATGTATGTATGTATGTATGTATGTATGTATGTATGTATGTATGTATGTATGTATGTATGTATGTATGTATGTATGTATGTATGTATGTATGTATGTATGTATGTATGTATGTATGTATGTATGTATGTATGTATGTATGTATGTATGTATGTATGTATGTATGTATGTATGTATGTATGTATGTATGTATGTATGTATGTATGTATGTATGTATGTATGTATGTATGTATGTATGTATGTATGTATGTATGTATGTATGTATGTATGTATGTATGTATGTATGTATGTATGTATGTATTTATTGACTGCAATTGGGTACTACCCGGTGGCAGAGTTAAGAATACAGATCAAATTACAATTACTAGATTTACAACAATAACACAGTAAACAATACAAACATGATATTATTTTACTTTAGTCACTTAAAACATATCTAATTACTTCTCTATTTACATATTATATACCATTATAATTCAAAAGTTAAACTATAAACCATCTAGATTTTTTCTAAATTTCTTCAGCGACAGGGGACAGCCCTGAAAGATGGCTGTGATGAAAGATGTATAAGCACACAAAAACTGAACACACCAATCTGTAGAGCACACAGTCTCTATCGAATGATATATAACGTATTTCCAAAACATTTGATTTTATCCGCAGAGCTTTCACTTAAAAAGAAAGCCAGAACTTATGAGACAGTACATTATTTAAATGTGATTCCGGAAAAGAATGGTTTCCGTATAGTTGAGTGAGGTTATCCAACATATGAAAGGGAACATATGAACATATTTATAAGTTAAGACGCTACTACACACGTAGCTGAGCGCTAGTATTGTACTCATGAACGATAGGAATTGTGTACCACAGCTCGGGCAGAAAGTGACAGCTGTGTGTTATGAGAAACACAAACACAAAGAACACCGCTCCTTGAGCACTCCGCAAACATAATTACACTTGGTCATCCTCTCTTGGTTATGTTGCACGGGCCTTACCAATTTCACTCGAAATGGCATGACTTCGAATCTTGTAACCTATGTTCCACCTTTCTCTTTTTCCACACTGGCACATTTTCTTGCTTGTTGTAAACCAAGTACAAAGCACAAAGACAATCGCTGTAGTGATCAGTAGGGCGCCTACTTCTTATTGGGTTCACTTCCTAGCTAGGTCATCATTACTTTTCACTAACATTACTGAGTTGAAATGGACTAACTTTTCAACATCTGTGCTATATTTTTAAATGCTATCAGTATTTGAAATTAAAACATATTTAAAAATTAAATTTAAAAATATTGTGGAAATGCTAATACTTTCTCTTTTTAAATTACAAGCTATCACAGCAAAGATATTCTTTCATATTTATGTCCACACTAAAAATACACGTACGTGTTAACACTTCATGTTAATTAAAACATTAAATTATCTGTGATAAGACATTCATACAATAAACCATTCATTGGGCTTTCTATGTGCCTCATCTAACATGCTCTTTCAGACATAAATACAACTAATGTGTACTATTTACCAAGTACATTAACTTCACATAATTCAAACCGTCATAGTGATATTGTGTTATACACAAACACATCATATTATCGAAGAGAATCATAACTATACATTATTAAAACATACAGTCAGGTTTTCTAAAGATTTTCTACAGCCAGGTTTTCTTTTGAAAGTCTCAACATCTCCAATTTGAGGCTAATATTTCTGTCTTTTTAAAGGACATTCTTCGTGCTAAAAGGCGGCAGTATGCAACAATAGCGTTGTAACTTTTTAAGTTATGATACTATCAGTCTATATCATACATTTTCACCGTTCCTTCAAAAGTATTTCATGCACTTTAAATGTAATAATTTTTCATTTGGGATATTCTTTCCAAAGCCGAAATTATTTGTATATACAGTTGCCCACAGAGTTTGGATAAATAATTTTTAAAAGTGCTTTCTGAAATTTACGCATAATTATTTTCTCTACTTGTGCTTATATGAGACAAGTAGAGAAAATATTGTATTGCACCCAAATATTCCACATAGTTATTTCACTGTGCGACAACTAAGCATTAAATCCCAAAGATCAGACTTAAAGATTTTCAAGGAAATCATTCTAACCCAACAATCTTTTAAATGTAAACTTTTCATTAACTTTGATTTATGAAAAAAAATGGCTAAAGGACATTTAAAGAGCTTATAAAATGCATACTCTGAATTTTCTGCTAATAACCTGTTAAACCCTCACAATTCCAAATGAATTTTGTACACTCGTACACAAAACACTAGTTTCACAAAAATAGATAACTTTGATTCATTTATTTTGAATATTTTTGTAGAATTATCCATAAAATAAATAGAGAATGTCGTGTAAATGTAACAAACATTTTTTATAAGATGAAATGTACCTAATATAACTAAAACTTGGAGGGAATAGAATTTTATTAAAATATAAAAGAACCGATTACTTAATTAACATTGCGAAAGTATATATAAAACTGCATTAAAATCAAATAGAAACTCTCATGCTTTAAGTGCCCCAAGTTCTATGAATATTGAAAGAAAAGTCTTAATTTTTTACCAAATTGAAAGGTTAATTAAAAACATTAAAACATTAAAAAGCCATTATTAATTCTGGCTGTTTAAATTATTCAAATTACATAAGTGAATTATATAAGTATAATAAACATTAAAAAGTAATTTGTTTCATGTTTTGCATAAATTTTTGCAATGCTTTGTGTAAAAGTAAGATTTTGATCTACTTTACTTCTCTACTTATACATTTCCGCATACTCGCCGCAAAGCTAAAAATAATAATCTTCTAGTAGACTATGAAGTAGTATATTTACATCACTCCTACTCTGAAAAAGGGCCCGATATTTAGCATTTTCGTTGTTACGTACATATACTGACTATTTATTATGATCGCTATAGATGTGGTTTGTTGTAAAGGTAAAGGTATCCCCATGCTAGGCCATACGGTCTCTATCGGGGCGACGGATGGTTGCAGCACCCAATTATATATAGACCTTCGACATACAAGGCGTGTGAGGTAGTTTGTTTTATATAAATATAATTATTTTAAAGCGACATGCTCGAGCAATATTTGCTTTTGGATAAATAGCCGATGTAGTATTTACCTGTAGCATTTTAAAAATGGTCTTATAAAGTAGAGTCCATTTTATCACTGGTTGACAACGCAACTAAGATTTTCACATCAGTAAAGCGAATCCAGTTCTTATCACGTGATTTACTCCACGGGAGATAGATATGCTTCTGAGTGGTTGGGATGACTCCATTCCTGTTGAATGGAAGCGGAATGGCAACGAATTCTACTCCAGTCAATAAAGAGTCCACTGTTGTGTTTGTGTTGTATAAACAAACTCAGCCTGCACGTAACTTCTTGATGCTGAGTGCTCTCCGAATGACTGACAACTGCCCTTCGAGCCGTCTCTCTAGCATTAACGCTCTCTGGCAGATAGACTCACTCATAACCGATTGTGGCGCACGTCCGTCCCTGGTTGCTGACAGGCTGGGTTCAGCCTAAATGATTTTGCTGCGTACTCACCTCAGCAGGGTTTCACCACAGATAGTAAAATATATATGACTCCATTTGTTATACGGCTCTTTTGGGCTCATAACTCCTAAGGTACTAACCAGCGAACGCTGATAAACGTTGATGAAATTTTTCTGCCCGTTGTCCAATCTCGATCTCCACATATGGAAGAGATAAGGATAGTGTCATGGAAAAAGAACAACCAGCAGAATACTAGATGGCCCATAGTCATCAGTCAGTAGCTTTATAACATAGTGGGTTTATGAGCGCCCGAAGAGTACACCTGTTTAGTGCACATGCATTCCAGACCTTGGCATTGGGTACAGTAAAGCAATTGCCCACCGATTTGCTGGCAGGCTATGTACAGCCTGAATCCTTTTGGTGCGTGCTCATCTTCAGTAGAGTTTAATCATAGATAGACATCTGTTTCGGCTCTTTGTAGGTAACGTTTATTAGTTCTAAGTGGGAAGAGGTGTGCTCCTTTGGCTCTAAGGACTGGATGCAAAACCCATTGCACCCTGGTGGATAGCGTTAAAATCAAACTAAATTTTCATTGGTTGGTAAACATTTTAAAGTCAAGCAGCCTTTGGCTGGATTAAATGTTGAGCTCAGTTAGTCAGTACTACCTCAGGTGCCAACAAGCCATATGGGGGATCTGAAATTGCCTAAATTGGCATCCCCAAGAAATCTAACCAGTGCGTATAATATTGTGGTAATTTTCTGTAGAATTTTGTTGCCCAATATCTAATTTCTACACGTATAGAAGAGACAAGGCCCTTGTTGCACTCTCTTTTATATTCCTGGGTCACAGAAGAAACGTTTAAAAAGTTCTGGAAGTCTAACTTTCTTGATTCGCCAAAAATGGCATATTCTCGACGTTGATTCTGGAGGAAAGAGGCAGTGGTGGTAGGACAGAGCCACGTATATTCCGCGGCTCATGATGTCAGAAACGGCTGTCCTCGGAGTACTCATTATTGGTTTCCTGATCGGCAAACAACCAAAGCGGTAGAATGGGGTGGCTCACACTTGATTACACCGCGGCAGATTTCCGCCGAGACAATATCCACATTATTTTATACAAACCGGGATGAACGCTTTCAGTAAAGTCTGCTAATATCTGGAAAGATTGCCTATCACTTCTTATGTATTATGAAGTTTCATTATATTTATAAAGGAAAACTCTATGTAATAATTGAATTAAGAACTCACCTGGAATGATCCAAGTCCCTCTTGTTGCCCAGGAGCAGCGTTGTGAAGTAGGATGGCAGTTTCAATTTTCCCAACTTGTCCAGGAGGTCGTGCGCATCATTGAAGGAATTCCTGTCACAGACGCTGTACACTACGACGAACGCCTCTCCCCATCGAATGTGGTCGTACAAACATCCCGTCGTCTGCAACATGTAACAATTGCAATCGTGCTTCATATATGGCTTGTAAAATATACTTAAAAAGCATTTTATTGCATTCTAAAGGCAACTGCCATGGCCAACTTGAGGATCAAAACACCAAGCGTTTTGTCTATTAGTAACGAGTCGGTTACAGAGCCCAAAAGTTTGCCCTGTGGTAGGTAGAAGAAATATTGAATTCACGAATCAGATTATCTAGCAAATGGGTATTTTGAAGAAAAAAAATTAAAAGGTAGCCATTTAAACATTGTGCAATCGTGAATAGGATAAAAAAAAAGAAATCTTAAATAATGCCGAAACTGTTATGCTTAAAAATGCAAGATGAAAGCTTTTACTGACCCCATCCCTCGCCTATATCAAACAACCTTTAGGTAAATAGGAAACATATTTATTATTTAAACAATTTTTATTAAAATATTGCGTGTTTCACTCAGTAGCAGTCATTGGATTGTAAAATTACTTTCAGAAAAATAGAGAGTATAATATGAAGTTGTAAGAGATGTCCCAAAAAATTAGTACCCAGGAAAATGTGCAGTTTGTGTCTTTTTGTTGCATTAGCCCAATTTTCTAAATATCCACTAATCTTTGTTTCATAAATGTTTGAACCCCAGAGATTCTCGGTTTGTCCCGCTCTAAATTGACCTACTGCAAAACTGGCTATGCTATGAACAGTTGACTATCATTTACACCAAGCGGCTATCAGAATAAAGGGTCGTGAAAGTTGTCAGAGTCATATTAGACTTATCGGTATTACATATTGGTAAAACGGTTATCATGAGCACATTGCATTTAAACATCTCTAAACATACCAATCACAGAAAACCAGCAAGGAACACCCATTTGTTATCAGTAATATTGGTATACTTGTTATATTGGTAGCATATTTTGCTTCTGAATTATTTCTAAATGGTGAACATTAAAATGTAGTTCTTCAATTTATTTCATACTGCTTCTCAATTCGTAGGAACTTCTAAACATCATCTTAAAATTTACCAAAGGGTCGCCAGTTCCATCACAATTTGAATAATTAGTAAATATTAGGCCAATTAATTAGCAATTTTACAGTAAACAAAGGAAAGCAGTAATAGATATTATATGGACAATGCATATTTAGTTCCAAATTGTTTTATAGTAAACAAGTGAGTTACTAAATAGAGGTTAATGGCCAAATTCTCCTTATTTACTCACAATTATTTTATTACTAGTAACCTCACTAGAGCTTTTGATTCATCTAGAGAAACTCAAAACTCTGTTTTGTTTTGTCATTTCAAGACTAGACGAAGGTAAATATTAATTAGAAAATTTAATGGAAATTAATTGTTCTTTCACACTGGCCGTGTGTAGGCTAAATTGTGGAAACGCAGAGTCATACTGAAAAATTCGATGCCATAGCCGGGATTTGAATCACGGATCTTCTGGTCTCCTTCCAGCCGCTCTAACCATTGAGCTACTATGGCCAACGTGCCGATATGACATTAAATTCTTCATCTGACTCGTATTTTTCCCGGTACACCACCAGGAGTTCTCATAAACACATGAGACAACTACCTTAATGGCGACTTACAACATGTAAGTACTTTAAGGCCCGGGCTTTATAGTTAACCATGGTTAGAGCGGCTGGACGGAGATCAGAAGATCCGTGGTTCAAATCCCGGCTATGGCATAGAAAACATAAATAAAACAGTGAATTTACTTACTAAAATACTTAGCGGGTTTCAAAGTGATTATTGCACAGGGGAGACAACTGAAGGGAACACCTCCCCAACTACGACCTCCACTATGCGATAATACCTCCAGGAGGAAGGGATGAATTGAGAGAACCGCAGGAAGCCATAGGTACCCGGTAGATAAGACCACAGAGTCGCACGGATGTCTGACAGGTGCTAAGAGTTCTTCATCCCGGCTTCTGCACGGCCGCCAAACTCCGTGTACAGTTTCGCAGCGCTACCACGCTCTGTTAAAACATGCATTATATACCATCTAGCCATTACAGATACTTCCTAGATAGGAGTGCTTTTTGAGGCGTGTTATGTTAGCAGTTCCCTAGTTACCAATTGTGCCAACTTCCAAATATAGTTTAGTGAACTCTATAGAAGGTTAACAGGCGAGGAAGCGTCGGTGACTTAGTTTAACTTTTACTTTCTCTATCACATACTTATGTAGCAGTTAGAGATAGTATTGCATTCCATTAAACATTTTCAAGTCGTGACTTTATCAGATACATTCAATTTGAGGCACCATTGATCATGAACGGAATGTGTAACCGTCTATCTGTTATCCTAAAGGAGGAACATTAAACGCCTATAGTAGGTAATAGATCACAAAAGATATATAAAAACGGACTACAGTGGGTGGAGAAAGTCACGCGAGTGTAAAATATCTGATGTATTTCTTAAAACAGTTTCATTCCATGTGTGATTATCTAAATATCATGAGCAGTTACTGTTCGACAAAGTAACAAAGGTGGTTAACAAACAAATGTTAGGGTAGTGCTAACATTTAGAGAGTATGCAGCCATAATTTTTTGAAATAAATCGTTCCTTACGGTTTTATTTGTCAGAATTAATATAAGTAGTCCAATGAAATAGTTAATAGTAGTCTTATTATTTTTCTTATTTATCTTGAGAAAATCAAAAATCAAGAAAATATCCCAACATTAAAAGAAAGTGTATAACAATTACGATAAAAACGCAATAAAATATTAACATGGGAACTATCACTATGTTCACACCTGTACGCTCTTAAGAGTTTGATGGTATCATCTCTGTTCTGTGGGGGCTTGTGTGAAAAAATTAGATATAGCAGAGTATAGCTGGAAGTAGCTGAAAATGAGTGCAGAGTACGTAAGAACGTATAGGCATAGTAACACAATATTGTACGGGAGCAATTGTTTACCCCTGACGGGTAGTGGCCTTCACATGGCATACGCAAGGAACGCCGTCCCCCACACTCGGACAGAGCTGAGGAGGGATATCCAGCAGCTACTTGCAAGGGCCGCATGTGACACCTTCCTAACTTCAGTTTGTGCATTGCGATTCTACTCCCCAGCATATTTTTGCTGCACATGGTTTATATACAGCAGGCATTACCTTCATATAAATTCAGGTGCGTAGTGGTGTGAGTATGGTGATAGTTCCTATGTAAGTAAATTTCTAAATTAATTATCGAATTTCCACACATTTCTGTTTCTTTTTCTGAAGTTTGGTATCGCTCTGTTTCGATTGTGTGTATGTGTGTAGTGTTTAACGCCCACTTTTACTACATACGGCACCGCAGGCGGTGACACTGATGATACATGAGGTGAAGATGGAGCACCGGTGGAATTAGATGGCGGGGGAAACCGGAGGACCCGGAGAAAACCCGCCCCAGCGCCGTGTTGTCCACCACAAATCTCACTTCGCGGTCGCCTGGGATCGAACCCGGGCCGCCTTGGTGAGAGGCAAGCGGTCTACCCACTGACCCACGGCGCGGCCTCTCTGTTTCGGTGAAGTCAACTTTGAATATTTATGCGGAAAACAAATGAGGATAGCAAATAAATTAACACGTGCTGAGGAGATGATAAAAACAAATTCTGCGGATGTGATAAAAACAGAGAAAATGATAATAATGTGGGATAAGCAGCCATGATTGGTTGAGACATTATTTCGTAGCGTTTTTAAGGTATACAAATTAGTATGACGTAATAGGAGAACGATAGCTATGGAACACTGTCAACTGCTTGTGCATGTATGGCCCCGAAATAATCATAATGTCTACATAATTTCAGTAGTATGTACCTTAATACCTTTTCTCTACAGGTGATGAAATTCGACAGAGTATTACAGTAATGTACGCAGCAACAATTCCTGGTTCAGCTACTCGAAAATTCCAGGTCATCTATAAAACTTTTGTAACAATCCTAGTAACGTAAATTGCTACTAAAGA
Organism: Mantis religiosa; assembly: GCA_030765055.1. Classification (NCBI taxonomy): domain Eukaryota; kingdom Metazoa; phylum Arthropoda; class Insecta; order Mantodea; family Mantidae; genus Mantis; species Mantis religiosa. Next base: position 92,157,067 of record CM060947.1, on the reverse strand, counting down.
TGTTGTTATCATTTCCGTTCAGATATTTCATTTGAAAGCGCACACCTACTGAAGTAATAAAACACGGGAGCAAGGTTGACCTCAATGTAACAAACTAAACGTGTAGGAAGGTACCTCAGGCAAAAAGGAATTTACGAGTGAAACAAGGGAAATTATTTCCGTGTGTAGCCTCCGCGATGCAGATCCTTGGACTTTAACGATCTACCTGAGTTATTTACGGGAGAAACAAAACGCCACTAGAGTGCGCGCGTGCACCAATTTGCGTGTAATTTATAGGGCATCTCGTTCGGAAACCCTTCATTATATTCAATTCGACAAACACTTTACAGCACGTCGTCCACATATCAGTGGCGGGCCCACACGGCCCGTTTATCAAAATTAGGCTTTTCTACATCCCCAAACTGTCCCGACCATTTTTCTCCATAGATGTCTTCGTCTGCAGCAGTGATCATCTGTTTTTCCTACACTTTCGCTTCTGTACAAGAACGTTTAACACATTACCGTTTATATTTACATTTCTTTTCTCAGAGCATACAAGCAATATCATACTATTTGATGAGAAATATATTATGTTTCTCATCAAAACCAGTACTCGTAGAACAGGAATAGGGCAGCAATACATATCATTTGATGTGCAATATCCTAATGCTATTTTTAATCAAAATTGAAAATGAAATGTTTCTAAAAATGTTACATGTAAAGGATAATTTGGAATGAGGAGAGTTCAACATTTAAGGGACTTTTCGTGCATGAGTTATGCTGTTTAACAGTTACACAGGAAGACACTCGCTCTCTCACACACACACACACACACACACACACACACACACACACACACACACACACACACACACATATATATATATATATTTGCAATTCACGTCCTCCAACGTTAAGTCATATCGAACGATGAATGAAATGGGTGAAATGATGCTCAAATGAGTCTAGGGTCCAAAGAGCTTAGAGTTACCCGACATTCGTCTTTTTCAGGATAAGGGAAACCCCAGGAAAAAAAAAACTTATGCAGGTAACTCGCCCTAACCAAGATTCGAACTCGGGACCTATTGAACGTGAGGCAGACACGCTACCATCTATGCTGCCGAGGCGCGCTAAAATAATAATAATAATAATAATAATAATAATAATAATAATAATAATAATAATAATAATAATAATAATAATAATAATAATAATAATAATAATAATAATAATAATAATAATAATAATAATAATAATAATAATAATAATAATAATAATAATAATAATAATAATAATAATAATAATAATAATAATAATAATAATAATAATAATAATAATAATAATAATAATAATAATAATAATAATAATAATAATAATAATAATAATAATAATAATAATAATAATAATAATAATAATAATAATAATAATAATAATAATAATAATAATAATAATAATAATAATAATAATAATAATAATAATAATAATAATAATAATAATAATAATAATAATAATAATAATAATAATAATAATAATAATAATAATAATAATAATAATAATAATAATAATAATAATAATAATAATAATAATAATAATAATAATAATAATAATAATAATAATAATAATAATAATAATAATAATAATAATAATAATAATAATAATAATAATAATAATAATAATAATAATAATAATAATAATAATAATAATAATAATAATAATAATAATAATAATAATAATAATAATAATAATAATAATAATAATAATAATATTAATATTAATAATAATAATAATATTTTAATCTGGAACCTTTCAAAAGGTATATCTTCATTGAAATATCTTTATCGAAATTTTGTGTGGAATGCAATATTTCCACTACTAAGGAGAGAACTTGATACTTCCTCTGGTAGCAACAAAGTAAAAAATATGTACTATATAAACTACGGATCGTATACAAAATTTTACATAAATGATCCCTTACACATATTATTTCGAAAAGATTGAAAAATACATATTATTGACGACAGTTGTGAGTGTAGAAATAGTGTGTTTAATCAACGAGAACTAACTTCTCGTATATCCTGAACACCAAACCATGCAACATTTCTTTTTGCAATGTTTCAATCCTTTTCACTGATTTAAAATAACTAATTTTTATATAAGTACTTAAGAGATGGCATTGAGCAAATACACAAGTGGCAAGCACATACAGTTAATGATATCGATAGCTTTTAATATTATATCAGCTGTTATAATAACTAATTACTATTGAAATTAATAGTACTTTCTGATTTTTTTCTATAAAACGTGATATTATTCTTCTGCAACAATCCCACAAGATAAATGAGTGATGTAAGTAAAACTTTCCAACCTCGAAAAATAGAATTTATTTATCAGCCAACACAAGTCTCAGGATCAGCTTTACAGTAGAAAAGTAGGAATAGATTAATAAATAAAACTTATCTGCCTAAGTGTCTCTTCATCTTCAAACATAGAATTTATTTGTTAATAATAATCTAGTACGTTCTTCTGGTTTGAATCTGTCTTCTATTCGATATTGTTTCAGATACATCCGTTGGCTGGTAGCCTCTTTTCTCCACTGCCCCAAAATATTTATTCGTCTAGCTTGGTATTCCTTGGTTAACTCATGAAATATCCTGAACAAATTTGAACTTCAAATGTTTCAATAACTTTTTTGTTTGTTAATCGCTAATTTTTTCTGAATATAACATGTCATGTTAATTAGAGTACTTTAGTAAATTCAGCGCTTTCTTCAAGCATACTCATAATGCTTATTCTTCTATTGAATTTTTCCATTAACATCAGCTACATTCTTAGAAGGTATCTGAAGCCATCCACTTGTTCTAGCTGTCACAAACATATGTGTTTTGTCGTTTCTTTCTATAACCTCATTTTTTTTCTTCTTTCATCTTGTGTAGTTGGCTACAATGGGTATTCCGCTCGTAATGGGAACTAAAAGATGATTTAAAAGCTTTATCAGGTCTCATCAGCAGGATCTTGTTTAACAACTGCTGTAATATAGACATAGGGCACGGGTGAATAGAAGGCGGGGCGAAGTCAAGCAGTGAAGGGCTGCGGAATGCCCACCTGTCGCTGTTGGTAACTTTCTTCTTTTGTATCACCCCGGTCCTTGCTTCACATTGTCGTGTCACGTTAAAGTTTCTGGGGATATTTTATTGATTTGACAGCGATAGTTTAGAAGTTCAAGTTCACTTAAAATATCGAAACGTCCCTTCGCCAGTTCAAATCAGGTCCAAAACCAATGGCATTTAAATGCGGGCTTTAAAGCGACACCCATGTCAGTATAAGTAGATTTACTAGCATGTAAAATAACTCTAAGAAATTCCGGCACAATGACTGCGCTGATATTATCCTGGCAATTGGCAATGTCATTAACGAACATTTTTTATTAGAAATATCTTTAAATGGCATGTAAAATTAAATGAATCTAAATCTGTACATATTAATTTTAGGAATAAGAGAATAAATTCACTACCAATAAAAATAAACAACGAAACTATTCCTCAAGTGCAAAAAGTTAAGTACTTAGGAATGACCCTAGACTGTAAGTTAAATTGAAGAAAGCATATAGAAACTAAAACAAAAGAGTTAAATATTAAATACAAGAAACTTTACTGGCTCATTGGCAGGAATTCTGAGCTTGACATGCATAATAAGCTATTAATATATAAGCAGGTGTTACAGCCAGTCTGGGCCTATGGGATACAGCTATGGGGCTGTTCCAAATTGACTAACATAAAGCATATACAGACATTCCAAAATAAAGTTTTAAGATCAATAGTCAATGCACCATGGTATGTGTGAAATGATCACATACATACAGATCTCAAGATTGACACTGTCAGAGAAGAAATAAGAAAGTTCGCAGTGAAACATCGTTTACGAGTGCAAAACCATGAAAATAAATAAATGTAGGATGTGTTTGGCAAGAGTGTAATTCGACGACTGAGTGGATTTAACGTGTGACCGCAAGACTCAGGTGTAAGCTCTGGGGGTCTTCAGTGGAAGACTCACCTATACAAAGTTAAACATTTAAGAAAGAAATATTATTAGATAGGCTGTAAAATGGCTTAGTTGTAATCTGAGTTGAAATAAAAGAACTATCTTTTATCCTAGGGAGTGGCTGAAGAAAGAGAAGTAATTACATGCTAGTTATGGAAACGTAGAGTCAGACTGAAAAATTCAATGCCATAGCCGGGATTTGAGCCACGGATCTTCTGGTTTCCGGCCAGCCGCACTACCATTGTGCTACTATGGCCAAGTGCCGATATGACATTAAATTCTCCAGCTGACTCATATTTTCCCGGTAAACCACTTAGGAGTTCTCATAAACACATTAGACAACTACCTTAATGGCGACTTACTACATGTAAGTACTTTAAGGCCCGGGCTTTATAGTTAACCACTATTAAGTTAATTAATGGAAATTAATTATTCTTTCACACTGGCCGTGTGTAGGCTAAATTATGGAAACGTAGAGTCAGACTGAAAAATTCAATTCCATAGCCGGGATTTGAGCCACGGATCTTCTGGTTTCCGGCCAGCCGCACTACCATTGTGCTACTATGGCCAACGTGCCGATATGACATTAAATTCTCCAACTGACTCATATTTTCCCGGTAAACCACTTAGGAGTTCTCATAAACACATTAGACATTGAATTTAATTGAATTTAATGTCCTATCGGCATACGTTGGCCATAGTAGCACAATGGTAGTGCGGCTGGACGGAAACCAGAAGATCCGTGGCTCAAATCCCGGCTATGGCATTGAATTTTTCAGTCTGACTCTACGTTTCCATAATTTAGCCTACACACGGCCAGTGTAAAAGAATAATTAATTTACATGCTAGTTGTTTTGAACAATGGCTGAATGTGTAATTCAGGTATGATAAGTGAATGACATACTTTTAGTAGTTGTGGCGTCTTTACGTTATGATATGTTAAAATAAAAATTATTTTGATTAAATACTGAAATCTATATTAGAAACGATATTTTATTCCACTTTAATAGATATCTGAGTGTTATTCTATTTAGCTTTCTGGAAAATCAGTTTAAACGTTTTGAAAAGTAGCTTAGGTTAAGGAAACATTCTATATAAATTTTTCTACACATAATCAAATAAAATTTTGATGTATTACTGTTTATATCTTACAAATTTGTATAGAAAAAGCTTATTTTTCTACCTACTTCATATTAATGGAGATAAAGTTTGCAGAAATACTTTCATTATAAATGTCCTTCTAGGAACAAGAAGGACATAAGAGAAGAAAGTTTAAAAAGGGGACACTATATGCTAGCTTTGAAATTCCATACTATTTCCATAAAATTTTCAGAAACAATTGAATATTAAAACACTTAGAGAAGTTAAAAAGCATTGAAAATTTCACAGCAATAACAGTGGATATTTCTGGAAAGGAAAATGCCAGAAAGGTTACTTCAAATAATCTGTATGCTTTAAAGAAGTGTACATACCTTTTATCCAAATTATTTTCGAAGAATAGGACTTCACAAGCCATTTCCGGAAGAGTTATTAAGTACATTTTGTTTTCCAGTAAATATTTCAAATTAATGACAGTTTAATCAAAATCGTTAGAGCCATCTTTAACAAAATCAAATATTAGAAATATTTTCCATGTAAGAATAGGTCATTGAAATAACGTGTTTCACGTTTGGAAGATGTCTACCTTCAATACCCATCTCTGTATCCATTGGAAACCATTTGTTTTTTATATTTAAAGCTTAAGGTTCTTTAACCGGTTAGATCATGTCGCATGATAAATGGTGGTGCCTAAAATAAATTTTTCGTTCATAAAAAGAATAATTCATCTTTCATGATAATGGAAAAACCAGGAAAAAATCTTATCACTATCTCGCCTAAATGAGATTTGAGCTAGGGATCAGCTGAATGTAAGGCGGACATGCTACCCCCACATCAGAGAGGTACACATTTAAGTTGTGAGTTATGGTACTACCGCTTCCACAAGCGGTCGTTCTCCGAAAATGACTTTTGGAGGGATGAAGAAAACATGATTTTCCAATGAAATCTCAATCAAATTTTTTGGTACAGAACATATTTTCTCTACTTATATTTATGTGGTCCATAGATAAAAATGAAGCTTAATATACTAAAGCATTTTTGGTATGAAAGAAACTTTGTATTTATATTGGTTTAATTAATATAAGGGTTACAATATTAGAATGTCAGAGTTCCCCTAAGTGTATGCTATTAAACATATAGTTTCATTTTTCTATTTTAAAAGAAGTAACTTTCAATTTAGATGAAACAATAATATTGAGGTGTTCACCAGATTAGGGCTTATGGTAACATCAATGATTCTGAGGAAAATGCAACTGCAAGTTTGAAGCACTTTTATTTAGTAGAATTTAAAGGAAAACATCAATTTATAAATGTATTGAACTATTGAAAACACCGAAGTATTCAGTTATTCTTGAAAGATAATAGTATTCCTGCGTATTACAATGTGTCTTGTAATAATACCGAAATGTATTTTCCAAAAACTCAAATTACCTGATAAATAATGGTGTAATGCAACATTCGATGTATAAAAATAAACGAAAAAGAAAATAAATCTGCGGCACGAAGCACATTTACAAGGCGTTGACTTGAATTTTCTCTATAACACTTTGAAACCATTTCTGTTTGTGGGTGACATATACGAGGGCTGTTCAATAAAGAATGATCACAATTTTTTTTGACAACGTACCTTTACTCATCCTCATAATTTTGATGGTCCTTCTCAAAATAGTCTCCTCTGAATGTGAATGCACTTGTCCCAGCGTTTCTGCCAGTCTTCAAAGACATCATGGAAACGATTTTTAGAGATCCTTCAAAATCGCCCCCGCAGCCTTCACCACTGCTTCTGATGATGGATAATGCCTCCCACGAAGACGTTTATTCAACTTAGGGAATAGAAAAAAGCCATATGGCGCTAAATCCAGACTATAGGGAGGGTGAGGGATGCACTTCACGTTGATTTTTGCAAGATATTCAGCAACAACATTGGCAGCCGCGCATTATCTTGGTGCAGCATCCAACCTGCTTCACGGAAATGTGGTCTTTTGCTCCTGATATGGACCTGCAATGTTATTAGGATATCTCTGTAGTATTGTCCAGTTACTGATATGTGTGGAGGTACAACATGCTGATAAACCATTCCATGAATATCAAAGAATGAGATGACCATAACTTTCCCAGCAGAAGCAACCACTTTTGCTTTTTGGGGGGTTGTTGATGAAGGACTGAGCATTGCTGTTTGCTCTCAGGATCAAAATAATGTAGCCAAGTTTCCTCAGCAGTAATTACGTTTGAAAGAAACTCCAGATCTTCCTCTAACATCAACTTTAACTGCATGTTACCTCCATTGCAGCGGTAGGCGATACTGAAAATGTCTGAACTTGCTTGGTTCTCACAGGTGGGAGCCAGGAGTACCAACAATGAAACTACTACGGCATGTTTGTTTCACATTAAGCTAACAGAATATAATAAGATTGAATTTTAGTGCGAAAAATTATGACGATAAAATAATTATGATCATTCTTTATTCAACAGCCCTCGTACACAAGAATATCTTGAATATTTTACACTTTTTCTAGATTAATCGTTTTATATTAACATATGAATTTATTCTCGATATTACCACGAATGCCTTTGAACTCAGCAAAATACTTTGTGTACTTATTTGTACATATATACTTCTGAGTTTAGAGGTTTTGGTTCTGTTGCTGAGTTTTTCAGGAAGCTCCAGTGCTTCTGTCCAGTTCTTAAGAATATCCCGATCCACTAGAACATTGAAAGATGACGTTCCATCATGGCCTCCAAATAAGGTTTAGCAGTACCAATTACTACGGTGTTCTTCACAATAAATTTCCAAGGTAGAAATTCTGATTGTACTAATTGAAAGAAGTCTGTGACTGGGAAAATATGGCACCGTCTACCACAAGTATTTTAGTGACGCGACTATGTTAATGCTTTTGTTCTGTAATCCTTCCCAAATGCATTGGACAAAAGGCTATTGAAGTAATGTTGCTTTATTATCTGTTTTATTAAACAAACAAGAGCAAGGTCTTCTCTTTGCTTACCCCTTCATAAAGACGAAAAAGTATCCGGACTTATCATTGCGAAAATGCAACTATAAAAATGTAGCACCATTAAACGTGTTTGTAAAACTGTATTCAATTTAATGACCGGCAACATTTGTACGTAAACTTAAAAAAAGATAGTTACAACCTCCTTATTTTCTTACAAAAGTTATTTTTTTCATTGTCTAATACCGGCCAACCTGCTATTGGTGTAGCATATAAGCTGTTCGGCATGGGTTTTTAGCATTAAGCATTAGCTTTTTGCTCAGCTCGGTACAAGAGTTACAGACTTCACTGAGGTACTGAAGTTGTTCATGTTGACTTGAAGTCATGAAAATGTTTTCTTCACGGTTTTCAGACAAATGGTTTAAACTTGTGTTTTCAGTAATGAGTTGTTTTGCTCGAGATAGTACGTTTAATAGGCTGTTATTATTGAGCTTATGAGACCCCTTAATGTGTAAAGCTCTAGTTTTCACAAATAATAATCATTCTTTTGTGTTGTGTTTAACGCAACTTCCTTCTTTAATTTTTTGCTGCATAGATAACCATTCCACTGCATATCGATGAGCAACAATACTAGTGACACATAACGTAATATGCCTGTGGTATTCCAACAAACTGAGATTCTTTAGCTCGTTTTATAAGTGTATACTTTACAATTATCATCCTAATAGACACGATTCAGATAAATTTGTTTATTACGTTCATGAATGTATCGACTTTCTTGTGGTAATTGACTGTGATTTCTTCAAACTGATAGGAGCTGTGAATTGGTTTGATCAATATTGAATCTTGGCCCTCGAAGTAAATAGTCATTACAGTAAAGAAAAACTGCATAAAAGCCAAGAGCATATACTAAAAATGTATACATTTTGACACACCTCATTGAAAATCTGATTTCCAGTGTTCATAAACGTGCCCACAACTCCATGATGAATTGAGCCTGAAGCATTGCTGTCCGGCGCCACGGTTTGACCCTGGACAGGGAGAAACTTTACTAACAAAGTGGATCGAGTTAAGCAACGCGAGAAACATCGTGGCCTCTGATCGATATCTCGAAGTTCTCAGCATGGAAGAAGCGAGAGTTGTATCGCTTATGCACCAGAAAGTCGATGTTATCTGTCAAGGCCGTCTAGATGTCATTGTTGTGTCTGTTTACTTTTCCATTCATTAGCCGCTCCCTCGCACTACAAAAGGTAAATATTTTATTTCTCAAAAATTGTTTCAATTCACATAACTGTATTATGTGAACGGTTATTAAAGTTCTAAACGCTAAACCTCAATTTGAATCAGCCCATCGACACGGATTGCCGAGGTTTTTAAGGCCCGTACATATGAAGGCCAATCCGCGGTTTATATCCTACAGAACCTTTCATCCTGACTAGGGCCTTTATTTTTCTTCAGCCCTCAAAACCTGCAAATACCGTTTGCTTCCCAAACCTTCTTCCCCAAATTGCTATATTGCTACGAGTATTTCATTTCACATATACTCTGTGTTCACTGTCCCTCACCTGAGGTGCGTAGATATACAGCAAGAAGAGTCGTTAAATACATAATTTTTATCATTATTATATGAGTATAAAAGAAAAACAGCACGAAGAACTTCATTTATGCTGCAAACAATAATCAAAGGACACTGCTTCCGATTACATAAATGTTTGCTCATTATTGAAATGAATTTATTATTCGAAATGAATTTGCTCGCCAATTGACCAAGAGCAAGCTATCTGCAGGCAGATGTTCAGCATTTCAGTAAAATAATTGCAGTTGTTTTGGGAATTGGATTATTCTCATGTTTATCTTTGGGAAAAGGTGGAAGACGATTTGGAACACAATTTTTTGAGATGCCTATCCCCCCCACAGATATACCATACGAAAACTTGAGAACAAATTTTGGGGAACGGAGTTCATCCTCGAAAGAAAACGAAGATTGAAAGGGGATTCAACATTGGAGAATGTTTACAACAGTCTCTTCGAAAATCTCTATGGAAGCTTGAACAGGAAATAGAACTTTTATGAACTCAGCATGATGCTCTAACAAAATATTGGTCTAGGAATGACCACCACGTGATCACCATAGTCAGTTACTTTTCTGAAATTGGGGTTTGAGAATTGTGAATGTTAAGTGTAAAGTGACTCCCGGTTAACAGTCTACTCTGACAAAGTATGCTTAAATTAATAAGGTTATGTTTTGAGCGCTGCGGACCCTTAGCACTCGTGGTACCTCTGACGTTACTAGAGGAACCTCGGGCAGAACTGCCGAGCCCCTCCCGTCGGTGAATTGTTCGGATTGGGTTGGACTCGAGGGGGCAGTGTGTTCCCGAAACAACCCGGGGAATTGTGTACCTCCGGCCAGGTTACGGCCGCCCGGAGGGGGTATAGGGTTGCCTTGTAAGTCCCGGGTACCAGGCGGCCCCACCGAGGTTTTTCGGTAGTCTTCCCTGCGGGGTTGACGCGCGTAAGTGGCGTATCCACTTCCATCCGTATTGACGTTGTTGTCAACGGGGGAGGGGGGTTTAAGAAATCAGGTATTACCCCATGGAAAGACCCCCGGAGTTATCCATCGCTCCCGGGTTGAAGGAGGTCAGGGTCCTTGAACTTAAGGTATAAACCTCGCGAACCTGTGATTTAACTTACGTGATTCAAGTTCATGGGGAACTTGAACATTAAAGTATATGCAACAAATCTGCATTCACTGTGAGAATTAAAAGAGAACATCGGGCCAGAGAGTCACTTAATTTCGGACAATTTTGGATTCTAAGTGTGAATGAAACTGTACTGCGAGTTTAAAGAAATGTATGAGTAGAAGACAACACTTTCAACATCTGTTATGATAAGCTATGCCTTTATCATAATTCTAACTGTAACAGTAATGTGTAGACGATGGAGTGATGGCAGACTGAGGACAGTCACAGATGTGTCTTACGTGTACTTGCTATTGTAAGTGTTTAACCACTTATCAACAAGAGGTGGGGTTTGTGGGGCGATGGGTGTACAATAGAGGTTGTTGCGGGAAGCTCGCGCTGCAGCGGTTGGTGTGCAAACAGCCACGGTCGTGGCTACAGAGTAAAAGAAAATCTCTGTAGTACTTTAACTTGCCCAGGGGAGGCTGCAAGAGTTGTATCTCGTGTCATTTCATTACTTAAATAAAAATAAATAAAACTGCAGATTTTAAACCGAATACTAGATATTTTATTTCACAGCTTCAAGTACAAAACGGCCACGGCCGCGCCGTGGTAGAGTGGTTAGATCGCTTGACTCTCATCAAGGTAGCCCGGGTTGGACCCCAAGCGACGGTACAGTGAAATTTGTGGTGGAAAAAAGCTGCTGGGGTGGGTTTTCTTTGGGACCTGCGGTTTCCCCCGTCATCATTCCACCAATTGCTCCATTTTCATCTTTCATTTCATTCACTTTGCCCTCAATCCGTTCATCTGCTTCCCTCAGTCTCATTCCGGGGACGGGGCTGATCACCCGTTCCTGGATTTCTCTCTCTGACCTATAGTTGTGGCTCTCTCACCCAACACCTATAAAGACATAAGGTGTAGAGGACCATAAATAAATTGGACTGTGTCCTATACCAAGAGAAGAAGATGCCCGCCTCGGTATCGTAGATGGTAGCATGTCTACCTCACGTTCAAGATGTCCCAAGTTCGAATATCGGTTAGGGTGAATTATCTGGATAAGATTTTTCCGAAGTTTTCCCCTATCCTAAAAGACGAATGTCGGGTAACTCTAAGCTCCATGGACCCTGGACCCATTTGAGCATCATTTCACCCATCCATTCATCGTCCGATATGACTTAAAAAGTTAAAGGACGCAAATTACCGAAAAAAGAAGAAGAAGAAGAAGAAGAAGAAGAAGATGTAAAACAAGAATACGACATTTTCCACTGGAGAATAGCATGCATTGGGGTAAATACTAGAAAAATAGACTAATTAGTTGAAATGCAGCATTACAGCTCTTTGGCTTTGTGTCTGATAGCAGTGGCTCGTCTCAAACATGTGCAGAAGAATTCAAGGCTTCCACTTGGTGACTGATGCGCCCATCCATGTTAATTAGTAACTAACCATCTACTAAATACGTTGCACCACACTCCAAAAATGGATGGTGCAATGAGAATTAAAGCCATCGTCGATGTTTTCGTTTAATTTTGGTTTTAAACACCTCAGTTTGTTCTAATAGCGTAGGTTGTGGATGTTCGTCATAAGACCAAATCATTTGTACATAGAGAAGAGAATTTTACAATTAGCATAGTTACCCACAGTCTCGCCCTATTTTCGGCAAATATCCTATATATGCTTAACTTAAGCAAAAGTGCTGTCTGTTAACATTGTTCAAATTCAAGGATGGGATTTTGCCACATTTAAGATAATATGGTTGAAGAATGAGCTTCATGCCACATAGTTATCAAAACGAGTGATTGGGATTTCTGCTAAGACATCATTCTAACAGATTTAGAACAGTTCTTGAAAAGTGCTCCGTTAGCAAGCGAGATCAAGACGTTTTAATTGTATGGGCGTTGATAAACAAAAAATAGCATACAGAGGTGAACGTTGTAGAATCAAGCGATCTACATGGCCATGAAAAGGTGCGTTGTGTCTGAATAAAGTTATGGCCTTCTTAATAAACACCTAGGTTGTTGCTTATCAAGGGGCGTCAGATGAGTCACGATTGTCCAGCGGCCCACACACAGAGTGCGGGTGGGCAGGTGTGGCCCTCTCCATGAAAATTGATTTCCATCCGGAGGATTACGCCACAAAGGCCGGCAGCTTCTGGACATCTCATTTGTATCACATACCATAATGTGACATTATCACCCTGTGAGCGCCGCTGGACAGATTGGTTCAAGGAGGGATATCGCTCAATACTGCATTAAAAAGTGTTAAGAAGAATTAAAATGACAAAACGGATAAAAAAATCAATTTTAGGCGCGTTTAAGAATGGCTTTGTCTTTATGTAGACACGCGTGAAACACTCAGAATGTATGGTGTCGAAATATTCTACAAGAATTTTATTAAGATATGGCAACACATTTCAAATTCTTTGAAACCATGGAAGATTAAAAGTAGTTTATGGAAAACGTATCCTTAAAATTTGATATTTTTGTATGAACCTCTAAACGTACGGAGATTATATTTTGTTCATGCAAGTTTCAGAAACAGTTTGCCATTTGGTTTCAAATTTGTTTGAAATGGAGCAACATTAAGGGAAGTATTCCCAAAAATTTATAAAAATAATATTAAATAACGCTAACTTGTTATATCGGCTTCTAAAAGAAGTTATTGGCAAAATTTTACGCTTTCCATACCTACATTGGTTCTGTTTTGCATTAATTCTTTTCACAACATTATGTTCATATTAATACTGAGGATTAATTTGGTGTATAATTTATCAGTTTTTGTGAGACGTATTTTAGTATTCTTTAAAAAAAAGTGCATATTTATGATGAGGCTCTCTCGTACACTTGTTCAGATGTCGAGACATATTTATTGTACAACGTTGTGATTTACTATTAATTCAGTAAAAATTTCATTGAGTATTGCAAGTTTACTCTATGTTTTCTTAGATTCTGTAACTTCTTGCCTTGATTATTAGTTATCATAGTTCCCAATAACTAAAATAGCTATTATTTAAGTTGTGAATCCTGAAAAATCAAGTATTTTATTATTTGAAAAGCATTTTCTAAGGAAGCTCCATGCTGAAAAGTTCAAACATATAACTCCTTGTGAATAAAGTGGATTTACATATTGGAGGAGATGCTTATATGTGCCATAAAGAGCATGCATTATTGTAGTATGCAAACTGCAATAGTATATTGCAAATCAAGTGCGTAAGTACACCATTGCAGAACAAGGATGAAGTTTGAACATTTTCTCTTCCAAGTTCCCACAAAGCCTAAAAGCAGATGTGTTACATGCTATAGACTCATTAAAATATGTGGTAACCCATTCGCCAGTTGTCTCCACTGTACCAGAGAAGTGAAAATCAATATAAATTAGTTCTGCAGCCCTACTTCTCAAATAGGCAGCATATATCTTATTGTTTCATTAAACATTCATTTTTCTAGGACTTATCACGCATTATATTTCAATTTTCATTTTAAAGTGAGGCACTTAATAAATTCTTAGCTTCAAGCTCGATGTTAAAAGGATATTCTAGAACATTTTATCAGACAAAAATTAGATGAAATCTGAGTAAGTTTAGAATTACTAGCTCAAAAGTTGCTGAATAAACTAACTCAAGAAATTAGCGTGACCACGGTCAATATTGGGCTTCAGAAGAACTTGGGCAATTGCGTGTAACGCCTCACCATGACCTGAGAAGGTGTATGATAAGATTTGAAAAATAATAGGATCCATCTTATTTAGAGAAACAATAACAAATATGCAACCTACTTGAAAGGTAAGGATTTTAGTGCGCCTGGGACTATTCCAATTCTCTGTTGGCTCTCGATTCCCTCGAACAATGGAGATAATCCCCAAATTCGTTATCATATAGTTTAATAATCCTATAGTTTGTCTACCATAGTGAATAACGGAAATACTTATGCTAAATTAAAATTAATCGCTGTCAATTAGCTGTTCAAATTCGGTATTAAGGTTGACTGATCTTGTTTCTGCAAAATAGTGATTGATTGGATCGATCGGCACTCTCGATTCTGGTAGTGCTGATCAAGTAAAATGTTATGAAACATTTATGCTGCATGAATTAAATATTAGGTAAATGATAAAAATTAAGGGAGGCAAAGACTGTAAGATTTCAATGTTAAAATTAAACTATATGAAATGATTATACTGCATGCGGCAACAATAGATACACATATTAAATAGAGGAATGAATATATTTTAATATCATTCGAGATAAAAATGCAAAATGCATTCAAGTTTTGCCACACATAATAGCATAAGTGGAAAGTGAATGAAAACACACTACCATCCAAAAAAAGCTATTGTAATTATTTAAATTGATTCACTTAATTGAAGGAGTGAACTAATTGAACTAGATCAGCAGACGATAAAGTATCACTGTGGTCATAAAAATAGGATGGGGCAGAGTAAACCATTATACAAGTTTTTCTGGCCATTACAAATCACGTACATACCTTATATAGATTGCAGCATTAACGGGTTATTATTCCAGGAACTTCGCTTTATTGATGCTATTTTTATCTACACTTAAGCATTAAGTATCTAGCTACATAAAAGGGTCCGTTCTCGTGGCCGTAGTTATAATTTTTTGAAAATGTATCTTTCGGGGAATTACCAATATACTGTTCCTTAATTATTACTTAAACCGCGTAAACGTATATGCGAAGGGAGTGAAACAAACTGGATCTGATAATAACCGTAACTTAATTAGAACGGTTTAAAGATCGTAAATTTATAAACATGAAAGAGAAACAAAACAAATTAGACATGAGTAAAAGTCACAACATGCTGTTGAGAGCCACAAACAAGCGCAATGCACTGAGTGCGGACAAGGGGAGTCTCATTTGTGTATTCTGCCATTTGTTGATCGAGGTGTGTGGTGAGAACATTGTATGAAGTACATAGAAAACTCTAAGTAGTGGCATAAGAATTAGTTTGTTAATACAGTTAAATATAATGATTTAGTTTAGTGATTTCTTCCATTTTCATTATTTACAGTCCTTGACTGTACTAGTTATCTTTAAGAATTTTTCAGGATTGTATGAGGTTTTAGTTTTTCCAAAACTTCCTGTTTTTGTGGACCTACTTTGAATTATTATTTGATATATCAGTGATCCTAGAAAACTGTATAAATTCAGTGACTGATATTCTTTGGGCACATCTTAACAGAGCTATTATATCTTTATGAAACGAAAAGTAAAAGCAACAGAGCTGTTAACTGATTCTCTTTGAAAACTTTGTTCAGATATTTAGCGTACATTATCATTCTTTAGACAAAACTGATTCAAAAATGATTATTGCTGAAGTAGTTGTAAGATAATGGTAATGAAGTCATAAGCCCTCGTGTTTCCCATATATTTCATTACATTGAAGTGGCTGAACATTCGGTTGCTTCCATTAATTTTTTTCTTAAATATTGCTTCATAGGCAAAATAATAAAGAAAATATTTTAACTACTTAATATTTTTGGTTACTAATTCTGTTGAGAATAATTCTGAATTCTACGACTGCATACATTAATGCATTCTTAAGAAGAATATTTTACCCATTGCTCAGATTCCCTTGTCTACAGACAAATCGGTGAGCTAATGTGTTGTTATTTGGAAATATTGTGCAGCATTGATGCCTCGTTCCGCAAGATAACTTCTTTGTCAATCGGTAAAGGGCTCTCTAAAAACCACTTCCAAGGAAGTAATACGTTTTAACATTTCCACTGTTTTCCTTTGCTGAATCCTCAGTGACACAACTTATTGCTGTTTACCTCAAACTAATTGCTTCTTTTAAAGGTTTACCTAGGTTTATATACCTAAAAATGTAAATAATCTAGATGTTGTTCGAAATTGTATCAGCTCAAACCTGTAATACATCGCCCTATCCGTTAGGATCACCACGTAAATGTACGTGTGGAAATAAGTTTTCTGCTGTACAAAAACTATGTTGTGGTGAAGACTTTAAACAAGTCAACGTTCAAACGTAAGTTCCACAGATAGCATCTACAACCCCTTTTCTCATGTCGGACTTCCGCGCTACTAGGAGTCAAAGCGATAACCTGTAGATATTGTGTAACCTACTTGCCTGTTTCTAAACACCCTGTGACAGCACACCGTTGTCCTCGTTACGTTCGCGTGCCCCTAATTAACATAAACTGTTCCCTGCTGATTAAAACATCTCTTCACTTTGTTTTCTTTCCGGAACTCGATTATTTCTCGCCTGGAATGCCGTTTTCAGTAATTTATCGTCCGGGCGCCCGAGATCCACTATTTTTAGACAACAAAAATTAACTGGCCTTCCGACATTGGTTAACGCTGCTTGTGTTTCTCATCTTCTGTGTTACGTGTGTCTAAACCCCGTTCTCTCTAACAATGATCTTGACGTAAACAGATGAACGTCATACCTCTACGCCAGCAGCAGTTCTTTGTTTTCAGGGTCATGTGACAGAAAAGGCGTTGGAACAATAATCATTAGTAAAGATCTTAAGCATCAAGGCATTAATTAATATTACAGATTAAGTCTCTAGCAGCTTCCCTAACAACACAAGGAAAGATTAATATAATACACGCAGCACTGGGGTATTAAACAGGAAATGCTGTTTACGAGAAACGGCTATTTTGTGGAAAAGAGACCTTCAACTTTGCGACATAGTTGAGTAGATCACTTTATTGCGCGAAAGAAATTTTAAAAAAGAAATATAGAGGATAGCATTGTAACTACATTGTCTTTTTGTGTAATATTGAATATAGGTCACTCATGACATATATCTGCTTTGCTCTTATCAACGAGTATATTAAAATAATTATATTATGTTAACTAGAATATTATTTAGCTGTTTAAAAATATTATGTTTTCTAGAATCGTATTTAGCTGTTGAAAATATATTTTAAATTCTGATTGGTATAGCTCTCACTTCGCCGATAGATGTGGTATGGTGACAGAACAGCTACGAAGAGAGGAAATTTTATAAACCTTAAACAAATTTTCGTTTTAACTTCAAACACTACTTTGCAGTAACCCCTTTATCTGTAATTAAGGTACGTTTATTCCAAAATGACTCAAGCTAAGTTCATGAATTCACTGCTCTCATAACAATATTATGTGAACAATTACGTTCATTGATATTTTAACAGAGTCGCCTATTTTCTTTTGGTACTTATAGCTGCAAAGACTGTTTTCTTCACCTTTATTGAAACTTAAAATTAAAAAGGACTTTGAGAGATATAAACAGTATTTCTTCGTAGAAAACGCGTACAAATCTTCTTATAATATTGTGGTACAATTTCGGAGATATGTGTGGAATAGTACTCTCACAAAAAGTAGGCGCCCGCATCGGTAGCGAAGATGGTAGCACGTCTGCCTCATGTTCAAGAGGTCCCGAGTTTGAATCTCGGTCAGGGTGAGTTACCTGGATAAGGGAATTTCCGGGATTTTCCCTTATCCTCAAAGACGAATGTCGGGTAACTCCAAGCTCTATTGATCTTGGGCTCATTCGAGAATCATTTCACCCATTTCATTCACCGTCCGATTTGACTTGACATTGGAGGACGTAAATTAGAAAAACAAAAGTAGGCATTCAAGCGGCATTGCAAATTAAAAAGGAAACGATTTTTGAATGACATTAAGAGTTAAAATATTACAACATCTAAATCTTGGGAGATAACAGCGGTTTGAAGTCAGATGTTTATGGCACTATTCAATTTGTATTTTTACGAGGCATTTGACAATGTAAGATACATACCACGGTAGTAAGGTATAACAGTGGAAATGCAGACTTCTTATTACGTTATAAAACAGTGTACCAACTATAGTGGTTATTTATTTAACTCATTACAAACAATATAAACATTTTCACTGGTAATGGAGCTTCGCAGGAGCTTAACCTGTGACCAACAATTGGGTACATTGTGGAAAATTGTCATTTTATTTTCATTTTAATATTTTTTTTCAGTCACGATAAAAATATTTTTTTCTACTCATCATATTTTTGTATGCCGTTTCAAAGCATGATTAATACAAAAGCCTATTTACTTAACAACTTCATTTTTTCAGTATTAATTTAAATAAGATTATTAGGGAATAATATACCTTTAAAACGAGTTCAGACAACAGCTGTTTAAAATGCAAATCGATAATAATTATAAAATAGCCTTCTAATATTGGCTACATATAGGAACTCAAAGAAAGCAAAAGTAACACAAATTGAATTTTTCAGGTGAACTGCTTAAAACGAAAAAATACTGTTTCATAAATTATCAATGGAAGAAGAAAGAAACAAAGTAAGAAAGAAAATTCCACGACGTGAATCTTATAAAGATACAGATCTTTCCCGAAAAAAAATTATTTATCAATAATCTATAGAAAATTCAAGATGCACATTTTAATCCTAATCAAACTCTTTAGAGAAATTCATGTAAACATTTGTTTGAATTCTGGAGAATCCTTGGTAATAAACTACAGCTTGCATGCTTACAAATTGTGTGGCCTAGATATCTATCCAACTTTATATCAATGTTTTGGATTAATAAGGTGCTTTCTCTAACTGCTTTCATTCGAACACTAACATATTTGGGGCAATTTTCGTACATTTCTTTAAAAACGAAGCTAATTAAGTTTGCTAACAATGTACAAATTTCTATACCTCTTAAAAGAAGTTACTTGTCAAAATCAGTTTAGAAAATTAATGAACAATAATGATTTGTTGCATTCATAGGAATCTCTACCCAACATCCTTTATTTTAAATAGTTTCTATTAATCTATTGATAACCTAGTTTACTTCACTGTCGGCAGCTTCAGTTTTTTACATAGTTTCTAGTAACTTACAACAACCTGGTTTTCTGCTAATTCATGCTAATTGAAATATGCCTTTGCAGAAATAGAGGAGTTTCATTGCACATTTCGTTGTGCATGCAAGGGAGATAAAGCAAACTGAATCAATAGTTCATCATGTTTTTAGACCGATCACTGTTGACAAAATTTAACCAGTAACAACAGATATCTCGTAAATACATGAAGCCACAAAAGTTTATTTTTAAATAAATCGTGTTTCAAAGGTCTTTAGAGTATAATATTTTAACCAAAAATAGATTTAGACACTTTGACAAAATAAATTAGAAAAATTATCTTTGAAACGGAAGTGTGGGGTGGAGGATTTTTTGAACATCTTCGTTTTGACTTTTTGAAATAACTGAACTTAAGTGACAAGTTTGGTAACTATCTTACGCTAAGTTTATGGAGTTACAGTGTTCACAGACACGAATTTGGAAAGGTTACATGATAGTGCATGCGTGTTTAATGCTAGAAAAGTGATAAAAAATTAAATTGAAAGAACCTATCCTCAATGAATTTTCTCAGTTCAAGACTCCAATATGATCATGATATTAAAAAGAGAGGTGAAAATAAAATAAGCAATGAAACATCTCGGTAATGGTTAATGCCATAACAATTGCATTTGATATAGACTGTGTGCTTTAGCGTAATCTATGTTGTTTGCGTTGCTAACATTTTCGCTATTTCTTTTTCCCTTCACCACCTCCCCTCTCTCTCTATCGTAGTTCTTAAAATCTTCGTGATCTTACTTTGGAAAATGAACCAATCTTTCATTTTTTACTATGGATGGGTTTTCCGATACTTGCGGTATCTCGATACTCATCATACTTGCATACTTGAACGATACTTCAGAAAATTAGTTCCGTATTTTTTCTGAATTCAGAGTATCACCGTACTCTGTGGTGATTGTGCAATTTTTATTTTATTTTATTTTAAAATCATAAAATATTATTGCCGCAAGTAGAACATTAAAATCACTGCATATCTCAACGACGATTTGTCACCTTCTCTTTCTGGTGCACTGGATTACTGGAAAACAAATAAAAAATGTAAAAAACTAAAAAAGGAAAATAAGCTAATTTTCGTGTATTCCAACTGCAACAGTTTTCTCTAGAAACCATTTACCACAGCTGGACTCATATGTCACAGAAAAAGAAATAAACCTGACCCCAAACGAGTGAGAGTGCTAGTGTTTTGGAACAAAAACTAATGAGCTGTTTCAAAACACATTTTGCTTTTAAATATCTAATGTAGAATTTAAAAATAAGTACGCTGATGGCTTTAAATTTTATCTCATTAAATATGTGCGTCTAAATAATTTCATTGGTATTACTCAGTTCTCCCAACATTCTACTTTATATTGAAACTAGAAGTAGCAATTGATGGTATCGAGTGTCGAAGTATCGTGTATCGTGGAAAATATCATGTATCGATATCGAGTATCGAGAAAAATGGTACCGACCCATCCCTATTTTTGAGATATGCTTTTTACACAAACACATCATGGAACTTTTTCTAAAAAATGCTTATTTTTTAAGGATAGTTCGAAAACCTGTAGGTGTTACCAGTGAAATAGCCATACCGAACTCTTGGATGGAATGCAATAGTTCATCTACTTTCTTGGGATAAGTAGTTGAGAAAGTAGATAGGCATTTCCTTAGCTTTTTTTAAAATAAAAATCATGTGACTTTAAAAAGGGGCTTATTTTTGAAACACTTTTTGAATTACTACCTCAAATTTTGATATAAAAATGTGAAACAGTGATGTCGATTTTTGGGTGAAATTCAATATTTACTGTATTTATTTTTGGTAAGCAGTAGAGAAAGGATAAATATTTGGAATTTTATTATCTGTTAAATTAAAAATAACGTCTTGGTAATATTCTCAGCGTCACATTTGAGCTGTCTGTGTGATGGAGTGATTAAGAACCAAAAATTAACTTCACTTAAAATATTAAGCAACAAAGATCAGTTATCGAACGTACAGGTTGTGACTTCCATTGATTTATTACAGTAATTTGGAACGCTGGTGTTGAGGTTTTAGTCTTTTTCCTACAATAATAGGTTATCAAAACACGTAGACGTCCTTGCATGTCCTGATACGTACTACAAAGCTTGCCTTGTCAATGGTCTTAACTCACTTGAGATATTCTAATTAGCTGTTGGAACGTCAAGTGTTTACCTTTTGGAAGAAAAATTAATTAACCTGGTGGCGTTAATAATTAGGTGGCTTGTTACAGAGAGAGAGACTGTGTCAGAAGGCCTTGGGGATGTATGTGCGTGATGCAGGTTAACAAATAACAGAACTGATGAACCTTCGGCGCGTTCGCAGGAGAATACTACAGATAGCAATGGCTATTTTTCAAATTTTAATAGTCCTAGGCTATTTTAACATAAATTTTCTTATTTTTACATTTTAATGTATTCTTTTTCGCACGTTTTCCTTCCCTGTTAGCTGAATTTGCAGAACCTTTGCATATTGGGTTTCACATGGTGAGATATAAGATCATGTATTATGTTTCATTACTTATGTTTGCCAATTTCACATGTTCCATTCTGTTCCCTATAACAAGAGACATTTTTGACCACGAACGCTCGAAACCGCACGAAAACATGCTTAGAATAATAAACGACCATTAAAACAACAGTGTCACTTCCATGAAAAACTCCGCAATTGTCGGTAGTCCCATATCAGAGGAACTGCTGATTATCTAAGGCTACCCTGAACCGAATCACACGTGAAGATAAATGATCGATATTTAATCATCAAACTTCACTTTGTGAATTAAAATTAATTTGCTATACCGAAGAATAAACCTATACTGCAATATGCTTGCAAAAGCATTGGCATCATGTATCATCATTTGCAAATGTAATTAGTGTGATTTTTCCTTTTGAAGTGCTTGAATGCGAAAATGATTTGGAATGTGATAACGTGGCTTTAGTGAGGTGTGAACAACCTTCCACTTTGTTTTAACCACTTCATTGAAATCCTGTATCTGCACTTTGAGAACTAATATAATCACTGTCAGGCGAATAGGTTATGTGTGTTTTGAGGTATTGTAAGTACCTTAAGCAGAGAATTCTCAGAGCATTTGATTGAAAATATACTGACGTCATTAATTAGTATGATTTTCCTCATATGGCATTGATATCCTGTTAATTTTTTTTCTTTGTATTAAAACTAGCTAGAATGGAAGATTCTGCATACAAATGATACGGATCACTGTTTTCTATGATCGATTGTTATTCTAATACTTTTTTCGCGCGGTTCCGAGCGTTCGAGGTATCCCTTGTAAATATTGACATTTTAACCAAATTTTTGTTTTCATTATGTTGCAGAGTCAAAGTTTCTCAACTATAGAACTTCAAGTTTCACACAACTATTGATTGATCTGTTTCTCAGTCGTTCCTTCAATGATCCACAGAAAAGTTTTCTATCGAAAAAAGAAAACCTTACATTTTTTTACTGCCACATTCAATGGCTTGGTAATATCTGGTGTTAAGTGTTAATTGGTATCCCATGTTCATTAATATGAACTTTTGCCACTACCTAATCGCAAGATCGCTGTTCTTCAGATAATTACAATCTTTAGTTAAATTTTTTACTCGTGTTGTCATTCAGCTCTATTAGTATGCTTTATTCTTTTTCTTTACTTATCCTCATACCTCTCCTACTACCTATTTTTATTACAATGGTCGTAATTACTCATATAAATCTTCAAATAGATTTTGAATAAGTGGTTGGTGTTAAGTATCACGTCTGTTTTTCATTACTCCGAAATTGTATTTCATATTGACTCTAATTTTTTGTAGGAGCCTTCTCTCCCTCTAGTTCAAAACAGATTTTCTCCTGAATTTCATAAACCTGTTCCAAATTGCACATATATTTTTAGATTCACAAATGTCACACATACTTAAGAAACATTACGCAGGGAATATTTTTTATTCTTGATTTACTCTGGAGTGTTACTAGCACGAAAGTTAAACTTGAACTTACTGACACAGGCAGTAGTTCCATTGCACCCTTAAAAGATGTAGAAGATATTAATAGCATATTACTTAGCATATTAATAGTTCTAATAACATTTTCAGATACAAGTAAGAATCATAATATGCTACTAAATAAGCGCGTCTTTGCAGAACGAGGAAGACGTTTAAAACTGTGAGACGAAGTTGGGAATTTTCAGTTCTTGTTGCCGCAAAGCATTAACGCATATGTACTGCACACAACTTTTTCCGACCAAAGTGAATATTAGAAATTCTTATATGAAAATAAAATTAATAACTTTCAGCTGTTCAAAAGCAGTATTATGGTCGCCCACACTATCCTCTGGAAAGTAGTGATGGATTAGTTACCAGTGTTGATCAGTCAGATGAATTAAATTGTAAGTAAATGTTGACAAAGTTAAATAAATAAAACAATAAGGTAAATATGGCAAGATTTAAATGGTAAAATTCAACTACTAAACATGATTATAATGCGTATACATTTTAATGACATCTACGGTAAACGTGCAAAATGCAGGAAGTGCAGGAAATTCTAATTCTTGTGTATGTAAGCATGAGCGGAAAGAGGATAAAAAATCACTGTGGTCGAAACAATATTTTACGTTAGTGGTGCAGGGTTGAGACGGAGGTTGTGAGCACTCCTTCATTTCTAGATAAACTGGAGAAGTAAGCACGACCAAGTAAAGCCATCACGATAGTAGCCGGAACAAAGAAAACCAGTTTTAGACGACATAGTTCCGACTTCTTTATTTCTGGAAACACAATGCAGACATCCGTGAGCAAGTCGAAATAAAGTTTACCACAGGCGTTAATAGTGACCCGCTGTGGTCCATATGGGCTACTGGATTCCGTTGATGACACAGGGCGTTTGGTCTTACTACCATCAATACATACGCAAGCACTTGATCGCTCCTTTACAGAACAAGAGCTTTTATCGAACACCTTGACACTGTATTCTTATTCAGATAACTTCTACATTCTTTAAAATTGATGAAAATAACTAAGGTTTGGGCTAATTTCCAGCTTTAATAGACTGGTAAACATGAGTGTAGGCAGCAGGATTCCATGGAAAAGCTAAACCTGCTTCGGGAATGAGTGCGTTTGAAGAGGAAGGCCAGAGTAGAAAGCCAAATATCGTGTATACCAAAACTTCCTGAAGTTAGTACTTCTGTAAATAGGTAATTATTGTTTCTCGCATAATGTTTATTTAACACCGCATTTCTTAGGGGAAGTTAAGAGCCAAGAATTGTGTAAAAATGCATTATGCTAATGAGAAATTGATATTTATAATTGTTGGTTAATTTCGTTGTTAATTTATTGATCATGGTTGATAATACTAATTTTGAATATGTCTATTATTTTACAGCAAGCTCGAAAAAATATTTAGCATAGAAGACTGACTTAAATTAAAATCTAATGGAAACTCCATTTCATTTATTCACAACTCTGTTTTGTTTTTTATCAGTTTTGTGCTTTGCTACTTGAAATTATTTTTAAATTATACGAATAGAAATTAATATTTTAAGGCATCCTTTACACTTCTACAGGACAGCTGTAAAAATTGCGCTCTATTAGAACGTTTTGTATTGGCCCTTTTTCACGTTTCTTTAAAATCATTTTCTTGAAATAGTCTCAAATTAAGCAATATATTCATTACAGCACTCAACCTAGGGGCATATCATTGAGCTACTTATATCGCAACTTATATCTTTTTACTAGTGATAAGAAACATTTGTTTATTTCTTAGAATTTACCATCTGTGCAATACATATAAAGCTCACTCAACGTAAGGAGAACATTTATGTGAGTATTCCTATTAAAAATTTATATTAATTACTTAAAAACCAATAATGTTCATTTGATTTTGCTGTTTGTTTTTAACTTAGGTTATTTTGAGAGAGAGAGAGAGAGAGAGAGAGAGAGAGAGAGAGAGAGAGAGAGAGAGAGAGAGAGAGAGAGAGAGAGAGACAGAGAGAGAGAGAGAGAGGGGGGGGGGGGAGAAGCACAGATCTCTTTGTAAATAGCTTTTCTTTGAATCACAAAACTCAAAGGATATATTTCCAGAGAAATCTCTGTTTCGAATCCTTGTTGGAAGATACACTTCCTCTATCTACTGTAAACAGTTGCTAGAGAAAAAAAT
Organism: Mantis religiosa; assembly: GCA_030765055.1. Lineage (NCBI taxonomy): Eukaryota > Metazoa > Arthropoda > Insecta > Mantodea > Mantidae > Mantis > Mantis religiosa. The sequence goes on along the minus strand of CM060947.1, from coordinate 92,131,331 downwards.
GCAAGTTTTAATAATCACTCAACGTGGAAAAATGAAAGTTTACAAGCAACACAACTAAAGCTGCTAATGTAACGAAAAAGTTGTTTCAGACAAATTGTAGAGTTTAATTAGATCTACCCTGCCGTAAAGTGAATTGCTTTGTATATTTTTTATACAAAATGATTCAAACTTCAGTGAGAATGAAGAGAACTTCAGAGGCTGCTTATAGGAATTTCAAGATTTAGATTTTATTTGTCCTGCCAATATCTCAAAATAATGTTTCAATAAAAACAATTTTTAAATAGAAATAGAAACGAAAACTTTCCTTATCAATGATTCTTAGGAAGGACGAAGTTCAAGGACATGCTGGAGATAAATACCCAGTTTACTATTTATTATTGCTCGTTACTAAATTGCGTTTTCACTGAAGAAGACAAATAGACCGACTTGCGGATCTTCAAAACGCATTTCTGTAAAATTTTGATATGGAGCTTGTGAGTGTATTATTTTCTCGCCTGCATTAAATAGCGACTTACTTGGGTAAAAATTTCCCGGAGTTTTCCCTTATATTAGGATAAAAGTCGGGTTACTGAGCTCTAGATTATCGTATCAACCATTTCGTTCACTCGCAGTCCATCATGACCTTCTCAGTTACACGACGAAGTTAAAAAAGAACGAAAAATGTAGTTTTATGTAAATGGTGTATAGTATCTTTAGAGATGGTATATACTTCACATAAATACCTTTTGTTGTATGTGCTCTATTGCCTTGGCTGTCACTCTTTGGGTCAAGTATTCGGAAGCTACTTCGACCCTGTAATCCTAAGTGGATCAGCTATTTAGAGTTGAAGTAGTAATATTATCATTACTGCTACATTAAGTGGCGCCCCCTCATGGCATAGTTTGAAAGGTAGGATGATATTCCGTTTCGTCACCATTAGTAACGCCCACCGAATAGATTGCTGCAACTTTACCGAGAGGTGATCACAAAAAATATATGGAGCTATAAAGGCTGGAGAAAGTTAGGGAATATGGGGGGAAATTCTTGAAGGAGCCGATATCGGACGGTTTACTGCACCTAATCGGACGTGTACAAGGGTCGTATGTTTAAACACTGTCGAAAAACATAACAGTAAAATACAACACAAACGGACGGGGAGTGGGTTCCAATACCAACTGCATTTGAACAACCTAGGTAGCCGTAGGATCTAGCTTTTCTTCTGTTTCTCAGTTACTGTGAACAACAACAACAATTATTATTATTATTATTATTATTATTATTATTATTATTATTATTATTATTATTATTATTATTATTATTATTATTATTATTATTATTATTATTATTATTATTATTATTATTATTATTATTATTATTATTGTTGTTGTTGTTGTTGTTGTTGTTGTTGTTGTTGTTGTTGTTGTTGTTGTTGTTGTTATTATTATTATTATTATTATTATTATTATTATTATTATTATTATTATTATTATTATTATTATTATTATTATTATTATTATTATTATTATTATTATTATTATTATTATTATTATTATTATTATTATTATTATTATTATTATTATTATTATTATTATTATTATTATTATTATTATTATTATTATTATTATTATTATTATTATTATTATTATTATTATTATTATTATTATCATCATCATATTTACAGTTATTTAAAACACCCTTGATTCCTTACATTGCTTATTCTTTTAGGCACTTCTGTATTTTTACAGGCTTAACAATATGCATTACAGTTTTTTAGTATCTTTGATATTGGGATTTTCATTATTCTGAGCAACCAAAGTCGATATACACTAAACACTGCTGGCTACAGGATCATTTGAACATTCATTTGATGCGTTTCTTCACCTTTCGATATAATCTACTCGGTTACGTAATAAAAAATAAATATTCCATAATTAAAGGCTCTAGAACTGTTCCTGATGTGATACGTCATTGTGTTATAAAGTTTTTAAATACTAAGAATAATGTACCACTGCGGCATTATATTGTATTCTGCTATATATTTGTGCATCAAACGCATCCTAAAAGTTACCAATAATATTCAATTAAAATTTCTATTAAAAATTCAATTCTATTAAAAATTTTGTTTTAGGAGTTACACGAATGGACAGTTCTTACCACCCGCATCGCCATTGCTCTATTTGATTGGGAACTGCAGAAGTTTGTCTCACTGTTGTTTGTTATTATGCAGTACTATTATTCAGCACACATTTCTTTATCCTTATCCGAAACATTAAAAGTTCAATCCACAACAATAAATTATCCTTCCTAATGTTCGTATGATTAAAGAACTGTGAGTAAAGAACTCAGATAGTGTTGCTTGATTATAATTATTTTCTAAGAATTTTCAAAGTAGAACTTTAAAATTATAGTAGCAATTGAAAAAAATTCTGCGACTGTTATTCCAAGAGGGAAAAACTTAAACCTATTTCATTAATACTTTTAAATACACTTATAATAAAATTAACCTATTTCTACTTGGTAATGTAGGCAGTTATGCTTTTGGGTATTCTAGATTCTGTGTACATCATTGTCATCACACAATTCATGCAAGTAATGCTGGAAGTGGTCACTCAAACGAAAGCATTGTTAAAAGATTATACGGTACAGTAGTGTGAGAAAGAAAAAGTGGATAACATTCTCTCCCATATAACAACAGCTGCTGACGATGAATGAAATATGTGAAACGATGCTGAAATGAGATCACAGGCCCATAGAGCTTAGCCATTCATCTTTCAAGATAAGCGACAAAATTCTTACCCAAATAACTCACCCTGACCGAGATTCAAACTTGAGACCTCTTAAACGGTTAGACACGCTACCACCACGCTACAGAGGCGGGTACTGTTACTAATATTTACTATCTATACTGATATATATGTATAAATGTATATATGTATATGTGTTTATATACACACATAAATAACTAGCTATTTATTAATACCAACCTACCAAATTATTCAGTTGTTTTAATTTATTTTCAGATAGCCGAAAGTCTTGCTGTTCATATCACACTTTCCTTAACATGACATGTTAAATAGTATTAAATGTACCAATTCAAGTATACATAAAACTACACACACATATTATATACACGAAACCTAGAAGACAATGGTATCCTTGCGTTATTTCGTTATTTCACTGAAGACAGATCTGTGTTAGACATAGCGTAAATTATTGCACATGAGGAAGTGGTAAAGAAGGAAAGGAAAGACGAACATGTGAAAATCTACAAATGCTAAAAGCTCTCCAATGCATGTGTAAAGGACTGCAAGGAAAATGGGTCTGAATTGGAGATCAACAAAACTGTGCGTTTGCAGACATACCAGGAAGTGTTTTTCAGTTTATGATAAATCTACAACAAAAATTTAATTTATATTTTTATTTATAAAAGCCTAAGAGAATACCTAAAGCAGTGTTTGTCTTACAATTTAGGGTAAACATTGACTCTTCTTAAGTTGTGTTATTTTTTTTTTTTAATTTACGTCCTCCAACGTTAAGTCATATTGGACGATGAATGGGACAGGTGAAATGATGCTCAAATGAGCCCAGGGTCCACAGAGATTAGAGTTATCCGACATTCGTCTTTCTGGATAAGGGAAAACCCCGGAAAAAACCTTATCCAGGTAACTCACCCTGACCGAGATTCAAAATCGGGACCTCTTGAACGTGAGGCAGACACGCTACCACCACGCTACCGAGGCGGGCAAGCTATGTTACTGAATATGCCTTCTCATTTTGAAGTCATGACCTATGAACTCAGTAAAGGCTAACTACTTAAGAAGCAGACGTTGTCCATATTACATACTATAATTACAAATATGTATATTTGTATTAAGTTATATATTTTTATATAATTAATTGGGACTTCTGGAAAATCTAACCCCCAAAACTGTCCAGCCTATCTATAATGAAATTGGTGAAACAAATGTTAATCTCGGTCAGGGTGAGTTATCTGGATAAGTTTTCTCTTTTAGGAATTTTCCCTTGTGCTGAAGGATGAATGTCCGGTAATTCTATGAACCCTGGACTCATTTGAGCATCATTTCATTTATCGTCCGATCTGACTTAACGTTGCAAGGTGTTAATTTGTTTTGTTTTTTAAAGCAATAATTCCAAAAGAAAAAAAGCCATAGTTATGAGAATTGTAGTTAAGGAGGAGATATAAAAGGAACAAAAAGAAAAAAGAAAGATTTATTTGGATAGGTAGAGTCAGATTGAAAAATTCATTCCATAACGGGAATTAGAACTATAGATCCCCCGGCCTGCGTCCCGTTGCTCTTAACCATTGAGCTACCATGGCCAACATGCCACTAAATTCTCCAAATGATTTGTACTTTTCCCTCTAAACCACTAGGAATTCTCATATACAATGAGATACACACCTTTTGTGGCGACTGCTGTAGGTACTTAAGTCTCAGGTGTCATAGTTACATCTATTAGATTAATTGATGGAAATTAATCGTTCTTCGTGTATAGGCGAAGATTTGGATAGATAGAGTCAGACTGTAAAATTTCAATGCCATAGTCCGGATTTGAACCACGATCTCTTTGGATAGTGTGGAAGAGCGATTAATCTCCATTAAAAGGTTTATTGTTTTACTATTCATGGTCGTCAGAGAGTTATACAAAGGTAAATGCAATTCCAAAACCCTATGATGCTCTAATTTTTTTGTGTGCAATTTTACGTCCTCCAACGTTAAGTCATATCGAATGGTGAATGAGATGGGTGAAATGATGCTCAAATGTGTCCAGGGTCCATGCAGTTTAGAGCTACCTGACATTCGTCTTTAAGGATAAGGAAACCCCCCCCCCCGGAAAAAAACCCTATCCAGGTAGGTCACCCTGACCGAGATTCGAACTCGGGACCTCTTGAACGTGAAGCAGACACGCTACCATATACGCTACCGAGGCGGGCTAAATGCTCTGAAATATTTACATCTTACCAGCTTATCTAAAATTCCCATATTTACGTTTTCTGGTGTGCAACGGGTAATAAGATTTGGAGGCTGATCGGATAAAAATAAGAAAAAAGCCAAATAATTAACGCCCTAAAATAAAATGTGATGCTTCAGTAGTTCCTGGTACATTGAAACACTTGTATTTTTTTCAACTTCCATCTCTTGTAATGCTTATGAAAATTTGATTTAGATGATACCATGTTTTATGTTCTCTCCCCCAAACTGTTAGGGATGGATTGAATATAAATTAACTGAGTATGTATTTTGATGAGATAGCCGAGTCATCTGAAGTTAGTACAAGCTCAGGAAATAATTTGTGCTGCTGGGTGTAGCAGATCCAGTTTCCAGTGAGGCTGTCAACGCTGCCAAGAACATGAATGATACGTATCTGGAAGGCTCAGCATACCGATCCCGATAATGTTCCATTACGGCCATTCAAATAAAGGATGCCACATTTAAATTTATAAAATGCGCGCGGGAAAGGAATAATAGAGGAAAATAAATAAAAAAGACAAAAGCAGAACTGGGAGGGGCTTCCAAATAAAATTGTATAGTTTTATGTAGACAAATGAACGACGTTTGAAAGCAAGTTATGTGGTGACGTCACGCGGAGACGACCGGCGCCTGGAGAAGAAGACAAGTGGAAGGAATAGAAAGTACTGCTCACTATAGGGTGTTCTGAAATTATCGAGCGTTTCAGTACCAAAGAGGATTATAGAATCTTCTTACGTAACTTGAGCACATTAACAAAATATGGGCTTGTAGGCTTTTTGCAATCCCAAAAAATAATTTAAAGAATCAAGTCAGGGAAACATTGTAATTTAGTTGTAATTTAATCACGTTGTAATTTAGTCAATGTAATAACGACATAAAGGGACCGCGAAGAATTAGGTGAGTTAAGATTATAAAACTGTCTTAATTTTACAAAAATAATTTAAATGTATATAATATAAATAATTAAATCAAAATCATGGAAGAACTTACAAACTGCCGAAAAACATCTAATTACTTGAAACAACATTCTGATGTAGAACTTAATTTATGTTTCCCTAAATCAATTGTGGCATAAACGTGTATTATGATGTTGGTTCTTCTTATGGTAAACAAGAAGGTGGTTTGTCAACTTCTCAGTATGACACAGTACTGGTACTGGCAGCATCAAATAGCAATAAATGTTTTCAAGTAACATTTATTCGATGGCGGAGTGTGCATTTGCATTAATTTGTTTGGTTGCTATAGTTTTACAAAATAAATAAGTTCAAGTTTCTGCCAAAAGGTGGGTCAAATCGAATGTCACCAACCTAAATAAAAAAGGAACTGAATTCCACTTGGAAAGATTATTCAGCATAATTTTCTATGATGATAAAATGATTGTGCGATTTAAATGTCATTGTTTCATTTTTTTTGACGTGCATCCAGGATGACTAGCTCCCGCTACGACTGTAGAAAATAATGTGAAAATCGAAAATGTAAGAGTCAAAGCGTGTGAGCTCGCTGGCAGTACTAAGAGTTCAATAGACTCTGTCTGGAATTTTTGTTTGAGCGTACAGCGTGATGGCTGCCGTATTTGTTAACTGCCAATAAGAAGCACATCCAAAGACACACTACAGGTGCCAATTTTTGCGACGTTACATCACTGTTGCTGAAGCACCACAGGCAACAAAAGCAACACTCCAAACAATAAGCGAAAGAAGCTGAAAGCAACGGAAAAAGTACATCACACCTGTTAATGCATGTTTTTCAGGGCCAACTTGGATTTTCATAGGTACCAATGACCTAGAGATCTAATGCGGTCTATATTCCAAAACATGGGGATAGTACTTATAAACACTAAGACACTTAGACCTATTAGTTTGTCTTTATTATTATTTTTTTCTTACTACGGAGGATATTGGCACTCTGACCAGGCTTGATCTGTTGTACCTATGTCCCCAAGATGACATCCCTGGGAGGAAGGATGAGACGAGAGGACGGCCGCCCCAAGGAGCCATGACAGTGCAAAGGGTAGGGTCCTACATTTTACTTAGATGGAAACCTTCCCCGGTAGGCTAGAACAGCAGATGTCCCTCCCTAAAATGGGTCAGAAACAGTCCCATCAGCCGGTACGGAGATCGGCAACCAACCCGCCGGAGGAAAAAGTGGTTCACTCAGATCACCCTGCCATACTGCGCCGAGATACCCGCCGACACTTCTAACCTGAAAGAGATCACCAGATGAGAGAGGATGTGAAATAATAATGGAGATGAAATGGAGGGACAGGAAATTCGGGGTAATTAACTTACTCAGAACTGCCTGGCGACCTGGGAAAACCCCCGAAAACCCCATGGGTCAGGTAGGTCGACCACGGGAATCGAACCTGCGCCTCTCGAATGCGGGTCACAGACGAAACCGCCTGAGCCATCTCATTTGTTTGTCTTCATTATTAGTGAAGCACTGGAGAAATCGATTGACAAGCATATAAGGAAAACCTCGATGATCCAGAGGCCTTTATATGTGAACCAACACGCTTTCAATATATGAGCCTTACATTGACTGAAGTCGGACATTGAAAGCTTACCTGAAAACCGGAAATTGCATTTGGAGCTTCCTTCAATATTGAGGAAGTCTCAGAATCAATGATCCAAGCTGCAAAAGGGCATGGAGTTGACTGCTCCTTTGTAAGCGATCTGTGACCATGCTGACTAGCAGAAGGGTAAGGGTAATAGAGTTCATTGACACTAGGCAGAGGATTACCACCATCCAGAGGGAAGGGTATCATCCCTGTTGGTTGTTGACAAACTACTGGTCGATATGAACAAACAACGATATGCTGATGATATATACATACATATCCAACAGAACTACGCCTCTACTGCATCCGAGCTTATGTCGAAGGCTCTGAAATACGTAGAAGATTAATGTAATAGAAAAGTTATAGGTAAATCCGTCAAAAACCACTTCTTATATTCACATGCATAAAAAGAAAAAGAAAAAAGGAACATAAAAAAGAAAGAAAAGAAAGAAAAAGAAATGTGGAAAGATTTGGAGTTCAGTATACTTTAGAAGCAAACTGGAAAGCGTTTCCAAGTTTATCAGAAACACACAGCAAATAAACTAACAAGCGTGCTGAGGTTAGCATGCTCAAGTATAACAGGGAAAATGAAACGTACCCCTATAGCTGCTATTTTGTTGTTGTTGTTGTTGCTGTTGTTGTAGTAATTTACATCCTCCAACGTTAAGTCATTTCGGATGGTGAATGAATTGGATGAAATGATGCTCAAATGATTTTAGGGTCCATGGAGCTTAGAGCTACTCGACATTCGTCTTGAAGGATAAGGGAAAACCCCGGAAAAAAACTTTATCCAGATAACTCACCCTGACCGAGATTCGAACTCGGGACCTCTTGAACGTGAGGCAGACATGCTACCATCTACCTATAGCTGCTATGCAAACCCTTCTTAACCTGTTACCCTTAGATATCTATATAAAAATAAATCTAAGCCTCGGAGTGTACAGGCTGACAAAAATGGAAAAATCCGTATAACCTCCATTTTTAGACTACCAAAATTATATATAACCAAAGACCCATCTATGAGAGGGGTATATGCTTTTAAACTAACATTTGGAAAAATCCATTCAATACATTACTCATGGATACACGAAAAAAGACGCTTCCATTAAAGGATAGATCAGGTATGCAGATGGTTCAAATATGTGCAGAGATCACGACGAAGAATTCATGGAGGGTCTCCCAAATGCAATACTTTTAGGAGTAAAATAATATTCCAAGCTGAAATTAACACTCTTGAAACCTGTGTTGTCGAGGATCACTGTAGGTGCATTAAAAATAACATCATACAGAGCTTCTCCTGCATTTGGTCTGTCCTTAAGGCAATTACAAGAAAATGGATTACATTCAAGAGCGTCTGGAACTACACACACACACAAAAAACCTTACAAATCTGGCAAAACACAGCAAACTAACGCCTAGTTGTGTACCAGGGTATAGGGGGGCATCAAAAGCAGTTACCCTGGCAATGAAGGGTTCTGCCGGAAAGTACTGCCGTTGAGTCAGTATTTGCTGTTCCTTTAGACACTATAAGAGAGCCATTGCAGAACGGCTTTTAAGCAACCACCAGGAACAATGGATCCAAGTGGAGGGACACAAAGTAAGGGAATATTACTAAAACCAACTTAATCTCTTCCAACGAAGTGTTAGATCTCAGTAGGATAATAATAGGCTTCTGGTCATTGTAGGTTAAGAAAGGATCTATACACAATGGGTATCTATAAAGGAAACCCAATTTGAAGTTTGTGTGATGAAGAGGAAGAACTCACGTCTCACATAATCTAGGAAAGCAAGGCATTAGCCACTTGGGGAGTGAATCGCTTAGAAGACCTGCCAAGAAAACCGAGCGCAATGGCTCAGGCGGTTTCGTCTGTGGCCCGCATTCGGGAGGCCCGGGTTCGATTCCCGTGGCCAACCTACCTGACCCATAGGGTTTTTCGGGGGTTTCCCGGGTCTTTAGGCGAATGCTGGGTAGGTTAATTACATCCTCCGAATTTCCTGTCCCTCCATTTCATCTCCATTATCATTTCATGTCATCTTTCATCTGCGGTCTCTTTCAGGGTAGAAGTGTCGGCGGGTGTCTCGGCGGTGCGTGGCAGGATAATATGCTCTGAGAAAAACGGGTTCCTCCTCCGGTGGATCGGTTGCCAGTCTTCGCTCCTCTGCTGGGACCATTTCGTGGCCGCCAACCAGGGACGTTTGGGGCTCGGATCGCCTCACTTGGGAACATTAGGGCTCGGCTGCTGGGCTCATTGCCGTCCCGCTGTGGGGCGGCGAGGTCGTTGTCCTGAACTGTCGGGGGAAGTCTCTATTGAAATTAAATTGTAGGGACCCTGTCCTCTGTACTGTCGTGGCTCCTTGGGTCAGCCGATCTCTGTCTACTTCGCCTCATCCTTCCTTCCGGGGGTGCCCTCACTTGGGGGCATAGGAACAATGGGCCCAGCATGGTGGCCTACGTACCGAATCCCCTCCGTAATGAAATCCCAATCCCTCCCAAGAAAGAATCTAGTTAATAGCATATTACTCCTCATTAAAGGCCTCTGTCCATTTAACCATGAATAAAATTAGTGTAGAATGAAAATGAAACAATAAACCACTGGATTTACTGCTAGTGATGTAACCCGAATTCACTATTATGTTAATCTAATCTGTGAAATCGGAATAGAGAAGAGTGGTGAAGGAGGATTGCAGTCACTGGTTTGAATGTATTTTTAAAACAAAACTTCATCTTATTTTTTTCAGCGACATTTATACGTAATGAATATTGAATAAAGAGAATACTGATTATTGATTACAGTAGTCTTTCTTTGTGGTCGCCGCAAGTTGTAGCTCGGCATTTTATTTCTGTGCGTTTTCAACTGTCATATCTGAGTTCGGACTTCTGCGTTATGTATTACTTTATTTGCTCTTTAAGTAAGTAGCGGATTTCAATGCCAGAGATTTAACTATTTTGGTGACATAGCACAATATTTTAATGAAATAACTATAGAAGTAACTCATATTTCCAGTGTTTAATAATTCGACAAATTTCTTTAAGGCATATTATGCAGCTTTATACTTTAAAAATTCCACATTTAGAAGAATGTATTTGTCCTATGGAATTTGATGGTAAACAGCACCTGTGAAGAAATCCTAGATATAAGATTTGTATACCCTTTGTATAATATAGGTAACCGACGAAACCTATTTCAATTTCTCAGCATTTTACTTCATTGGAAGTGAGGAGACATAACTTGCTACAGGTGAAACACAGATTTCATTCAAATACAGGGTGTATATAAATGAATATCCGGATTTTAACTCTTTATAATATTTATTACATTCAACTTACAGTTATAAATGATATGTCAAATGAAAAATAAAGTCAAACAGTTTTACCAAGAACCTTATAAATGTCCCTTTGTCACACGGCACACATCAAGTCCATAGCCAAGTTCCTAAACGTTGATAAGTGTGTATTCAGTAATTGTAGCAACAGCTGCTTCATTCCTGTTTCTTAATTCAGGGAGGTCAGCTGGTAGCGGAGGCACGTACGCACGATCCTTGATGAAGCCCCAAAGGTAAAAATCGCATGGCGTTAAGTCAGGAGAACGTGGAGGACATGCATAGTAAGTCCTGTCATTGGGACCCTTGCGGGCTATCCAGCGCTCGGGTACAGCGACGTTCAACCAATCGCATACTTTGTTATGCCAGTGAGGTCGCGCACCATCTTGCTGGGAAATGAAGTTCTCTGGCTCATATTCTTCCAACTGAGGGAAGAGCCATTGCTCGAGTGTATCAAGGTAAGAAGTGCCAGTTGCAGTAGGTTCACCAAAAAAGATAGGCTCAGAAACTTTTCGCTGGGATACGGCACAAAAACATTCACTTTAGGGAAATCTCATTGCATTTGTACCATTTCGTGAGGATTTTCTGAGCCCCAGATGCGCACATTATGAGTGTTAACATGTCCTCTAAGGTGAAAGGTTGATTCATCACTGAAGACAACACGATCAATAAAATCGTCATCGTCATGAAACAACATGTCGTTTGCGAAGTTTCCAAGCAATCCGCGATCTATCAACTTTAGAGGCTGTAATAACTCTAAACGGTAAGGACGTAGCCGTAAGCGTTTTCTTACAACTTTCCAAAAAGATGACACAGGAACTTGTAATTCACAACTAGCCTTCCGAACTGATTTCTTTGGGCTACGAGTGAACGACTCTCTCACTCGCTCAACAGTCTCTTCACTTACTCTTGGTCGTCGCGTGCTCTTCCCTTTACAAAGGTAGCCGGTATCTTCAAATTGATGCCATCTACGAATGTTATTATTACTAGGAGGATCACAATCGAACTTAATGTGGAACGCACGCTGCACAGTAACTATAGATTCGGTCTTTGCAAACTGCAGAACACTGTCTAGCGGTAGAAAAATTGCACGCACATGCACACTGGTGCCAACAAACAAAATTGTTTGAATTGATTTTTCATTTTACATATCATTTATAACTGTAAGTTTAATGTAATAAATACTATAAAGAGTTAAAACTCCGATATTCATTTATATACATCCTGTATACCGCTGAAACTAGACACACTTTTCGGCCGCATTAAATAATTTGGAAATTTTCAGTGCTGAATATATAATTTTCTTGACTACCTGTCTATCTGTCTATGTAAATAATAATAATAATAATAATAATAATAATAATAATAATAATAATAATAATAATAATAATAATAATAATAATAATAATAATAATAATAATAATAATAATAATAATAATAATAATAATAATAATAATAATAATAATAATAATAATAATAATAATAATAATAATAATAATAATAATAATAATAATAATAATAATAATAATAATAATAATAATAATAATAATAATAATAATAATAATAATAATAATAATAATAATAATAATAATAATAATAATAATAATAATAATAATAATAATAATAATAATAATAATAATAATAATAATAATAATAATAATAATAATAATAATAATAATAATAATAATAATAATAATAATAATAATAATAATAATAATAATAATAATAATAATAATAATAATAATAATAATAATAATAATAATAATAATAATAATAATAATAATAATAATAATAATAATAATAATAATAATAATAATAATAATAATAATAATAATAATAATAATAATAATAATAATAATAATAATAATAATAATAATAATAATAATAATAATAATAATAATAATAATAATAATAATAATAATAATAATAATAATAATAATAATAATAATAATAATAATAATAATAATAATAATAATGATGATAATAATAATTAATAAGCCGTTTTGCTTCTTGCATTCTGTCTCCACATATCAAACAAATTGCATGTTAGCAATATGAACCTTCCAGTAGAATTTCCGAATCCTGTACACCTATAACAAGTGCCAAGTTAATTTGAAAACGTTTCTTAATGAATTTATATGGTTAGAAGAAGGAGCTGGTTGTGTGGAAAGTGGTAAAACTGTTCCTTCTGTTTTGTTGACGGACGGAAATAAGATCGTAGTACTTAGATTTGATCTGAAATGTTTTATACGTATTGTACTACTCAAATAAAAGGAGTAATACTCCGGCAACGTTACGTTACTTGTACCAAATTGTTGAGTTCTCTACTATATACCTGTAGTAACAAGCTAATGTATTGGTTCCTCCCAAGAAATTGATGCTGATACATTGATATCAGCGGAAGCGTATGTTTTGAGGTCCTTTGGATCGAGAAAAGCACTTTAGTATTCGAGTAAATATAAGGGCAATAATGATTTATCCGTGAATATTTTGGGTTGGAAGAATTGATGAAAATACTCATGCTATGTACAGCCTTCAAATTTGCTTAGCTAAATGTGAGGTTCCGTATTTATTTGTCTTCTAAGTCTTTTGTTGTACTGCACATTCAGGAACATTTTCCTAAAAAATGCTGCATTTTTGTTTGTTTCAGGGGACCTCTTCTTCTTTTCTTCTCTATTACATATTTGCGAATAAAACTCCATATGGAAATTGTAGTTGTAATTTGACATTACTTCTAATTACCACAGATAAGTGGTAGACATAATAAGGATTATTTGTTAGTCTAATATAACGATAGCTTTGAGAATTTAATGTTCTATACCCAGCAGCTCTAATTTTGGATATTTGTTTCAGAATATCACGGCAGGTTATCGTTAAACAGCCTTTTGCTGAGAGCAAGGACAAAAACATTCTGCAAGTAGCAATTTTATGGTCCTTAACAATCCTTTCTAAGCTTGGATTCTTATAAAACTAGAAAATGTTCATTGTTTCTTCCAGTAAACCAACCATACCGTGTGTTAAGAAGATATTTCGCCCGAATGGCACAATGCAAGGAGTTATTGTTATTATTTGAATGACCTTTAGTCGTGTCGAGTTCCAGTTTTATGAGGTCCTTGCCGCTGGTAAGAATACACCACAATGTGCATTTCCTAGCCAGGTCGCAAGTAACCCATCACTTTGCGGCTGAGTTGTGGTCAACATAACTTCGTCTTGAATTTCCGTTGTCTTTCCTTTCGGGCAACCATTGATGTAGAGTCCATTGACTGTCTCATGTGCGGGAGGTTCTCGGACCATTTAGCTACATGGTACAAGCACAATGCATGACAATTGTTTATAAGGTCTAACGTCTGTAGATTATAGATGCACTTTTGGAACATCTCCACTACTCTTTCGGCCATATCAGCACTAAACTTGGTAATTAGCTGAGATATTTTTAATGATTCAACGTAAGATTTTCAAGACGCTACTGCTTTGACCTGTTGGGGACTCCATTGATGACTGCTTTATCTCTATTTTGACTATATATACAGCAAGTCTACTTTTTAAAAAAAATTAAATTTATTTTTATGAACAAAAAGCAAGACAATTTGTAATTTCACTATCGACGGGGACGTCGATTTTGTGGGAGATGTCATGATTTGACTTACGTTGTGCTGTAACGTCTCCCTCCTATTTAAGAAAGGGAAAACAGTCCTTCGCTCTCTTTATGCTTATGTAGAGCCTCCCGTGAGCACGCGCGTTTGTGTGTGTGTGTGTGTGTGTGTGTGTGTGTGTGTGTGTGTGTGTGTGTGTGTGTGTGTGTGTGTGTGTGTGAAGACAGCGGCCCTCCCGGGACTGCAACGTATGAGATATGGCTTACTTTGTAAATGAATGTATAAGTAAATTAATTTTTTTTGATAGTCCAAATTCTATTTTGGTTTAATCTTCCCTTTATGGAAAATACCCGATTCCGTTTCTTCTCGACAAGCGAGTAATCTCATGGCTATGACCCCCGCAGGTCTGTTCTGCTCAGGGCTGCTAAGGTAGTAAATTCCTAATCCATCGGCATCCTATAGCAATCATGACACTATTAATATCACCCCAACTACTGCACTACTTTCAAAATTTAAATCGTTATTAGTTTTGTCAAAACACAAAAGAGGAAAATGTACTAATGCTACGATAAGCAAACTGCCTGAATTTCTCTTCAGAAAATTCCTAATTTTTAGTTACTGTGGAATTTTATAACTGCAAAATATTAATGATGATGATGATGGCAATTAAAACGCAGAAACTAATAACCTACTTAATGTTAAATTATAAAAATATTAACTGTTGGGAATTGAATAGTCTACCTTCAAAGTTAAATGTCTCATATGTTAATAGATACCAAGGAACTTTTCTGGCTATCATCTCAATTTCTCTCGGAATACAGGTGAATTTCTTAAGTTTTCATCATAAACTGTGTAGCAAAACAAGCAGTTATATGACAAATTAGGAGTTTAAAGATTAACTGGAACAGATAGTGTGTACGCGATGTGTTATTATGATCTACAGGATTGTATTGATTCTCGATAGTGGACCTCTACCTCCTCGGAGAAAGTAACAAAACATTCATACGCCTCGTTTTAGACCTTCTGTAGGACAACTGCCTGGGTAAGAAGTTTTCTATAACACTGATAATGTGAATGTCGATTAGTGGTAGTGTAAAATGCCTTCAAGTGCTCTTAGTTTTATTCATTTCGTCTGTCTTCAAAGACAGGCATGTCGGAAATTAACCTATTGAAAAACAAAAGAATGAAACAATGCAATGAAGCAAACGAAAACATGTAGCTATATATCCCTTGATGGAAACCAGAGAGAACTATCATAACCATTCATAACAACTTCCTTATGTATCAAAACTTTTTAATAGCACCTAAACCTGACTGATTTAAATTATAGCATGTGCATGTTTTGGTGTTAATATCATATTGAGGGAACACGAATGCGTTTTCACTAATCAACAGTTTATTCCTTTCCGCTGGATGTTAGCTTTACCCATGATCTCTACAATAATGTACTTTAGAGAGTGTTGAGTTCGTTCATATCAACTAATTTCACTCTTATTTGGAGGAGCAACTCTTAAACAAGTGTTCTTTTGATCATTTATTTCAAAATATATAGAGGAATTTATAATAGTCAAGTCATATGTAATAATCAGGAGAGAAGCGCACTATAATATACACAGTTATCTCAAATGTAAATAACATACTAGACAAAAGATTTTATAGCACATTCAAAGTCTTTTCAAGACTTGTATAGCATAAATTCAGTACCATTACAAGCTAAAAACATATTTAGGGTGCAATAAAGGCATCCTTGACCCCGCATGCCAATCCTTTTCCTTCTTATTTACTGTTTACAACACACAACCATCTTCGAACGCAGCGATAGATCATTGCTGTACACAATTATATACATTCCAAATATGTTGGTCGAATATCCAGGAAAGAACAGTATCCTTAATATTTGTAGCATACAAAGGTGTTAAAAGTAACTAAGTACTGCAAGTGCTTGTGTAAGTACTGATTACTGTTGTTCAACTCCTCTTTCTAAATGTATAAGCGATATTATATTTATGTCTTCAGTTTATCAAGAAGTATATTTTGAATTTCAAACCTTTATTATCTGAATGATAGTGAACAAATCCCTATGCCATTATTGCATAGGCATTTCCAATTTTCCTAAACTAAGAATCAGCTTTAAGCTGCTTAAGCTAGGTTAAGTCACAGTCATCCTCCTTGAATGTGACTTGCGGTATTCAGATGCATAAGCCCAACCTTATACAAACTCAAATGTATCAAAATGAGGACCGAGGAAGCTGTAAAATGTAACGTTGTTTAATACTTCCCCTACTTCCAAACATATTAACGTCATTTCCCCTCCGATTCTCGATTAATGAACTCCGAATTTTAAGAAGTGTGACTACACAAAAAGTATAGTATAATTAGAGTTCTAAACATGTTTTGACCAGAAACAAAATAGAGCACTTACTTTGGGGCAGAGAATGCTGATTGATGATTAACATATGATTCCGGAAACAGCACTAATCCTTAAGGTAAATTACTAAGCTTATAACAGTTGGGGTGGACGTGTAATGTTTTCTTTATTTTATGAACTACACTTCCATTCTCTTCTCGATGACTTTAGTAAAGACGTCAAACTACAGATGTTACATTTCTATCGCGCGATTTCAATAAACTTCAAGCACTTCATCATTTATCAACATGACGCATACAAAATCAGGGCATCATTGGCGTTTTCACGGTCCATTGTTAGCTTGCAGTCATTAAGTATTGGAGTGATTTCTAATACTATAAACCTTATCTGTTTGACGTGCATACTGGAGTGATGTACCTACAAGTTATCATTACTATTTATGACCAATTCTACAATACCTGCGTCTACTATATGTCTTTATGACCAGATAACAAGGTGCAAAGAACGCTTTTGTTTGCGTGCGGAGCCGGAATTATGAAACGTAATCGATTAAAGGTTTGTGACAAGGGAAGGACATTCCAGTAGTGCGCTGGCGCCGTAAAGACACACTTCCAGCTTACAGGAAGTGCATGCAGTTGTTACAGGGTGTGCAACAAAACTGAGTCACATCTCGCTTGATTTAAATTGTACTTAATGCGTGGATGATACAAAAAACAAGAAACAGCAGCAATGTGCACAAGAACTGTCAGTGTTAGTGCGGTTATCTCAAGAATTATCGACTGATTACTTTGGTAGTCTCGTGTAAAGAAATAATTTCTTAGACTCCAAACTCCGCAAGGGCATTTTTTACGTATGATGTTAGCATTAGAGTTGAGATTTCCTCTCAGTTTTGTAACTAACAAAACAATGCAGTTATTTTACTGATTAACATTTTCCGAATGTCTTAGCATAACTTTCTTCGGATGCACATTATAATTTTTATAGATTCACTTTCTTAGAACCTATCGCCTATCCTTCTCTATCTCAATTCCGCGCGTGGCAGCCATGTCTGTGTGCTTGTGTGCGCACTTGCGCTTGCAGTATTTTAAACTCCAATACTTAATTTGTCTGTGGCGTGACTCCGAGCCGCGAGTGCGCCAATGTTGATTCGGTCACTCGTGGAGCATGTACTGTGATCTCGTTCTGCTTTGCCTCAGCGGCCAGCTGCTGCAGTGGCACACAGCTATGATATCTTCGTCTAAAGGTTATGTGTGAGTGTAGTGAAAGACGACACTAATTTACTAGCTTATAAAGTTTAATATTGTCTAAAACAGGACCGGCAAGATGAGCACCCGAATTGCGAAATGTTTTACCCTACATTCACCCTTTCCCTGTTCTTTCTATCTGGCGTGTGCCACAGTGGCCTCATTCGGGTTTTGGACTAAACTATCTTGCAACGGAATCAAATGTAGACTTTTGAACTGAAGAGTTCAATAGGATAGCACAAAGAGGGTAACTGATACTAGAGTGTATGAGTGAAGGACGTAGTGAGAATGTTAGAGGTCTTATATTGGTATTGTATGAGAAATCGCTCTCTCGCCACATTACTCCCCATAGCCAAACCTTAAGTTGACAATGCTATTTCTACAGAATTAACATGTTTATTAGCTTTGTTTTGCATTTCCATTATGCTGCTAAAAACAACTAAATGCTTTGTATAGTGTATTCTTTAGAATAAACTTCACAATCTATTTAAAAGTGCACTGAAATTGTTTACAATGTCCATTGCTAAGTAATTCTTGCAAATAGATGCAGCTTGGGAAATGTGTGTACAAATCTAAACCATGTTTTCCTGAACCACGCAGTGGTATGTTGCTTTAAAGTATGAGTCGCATTGCACCTCCTTAAAGTGAAGCTCGTAATGTATCCAATCAAAACTGAGCTTTACCATCGTATAAGAGAAACCACTGCACTGATTAAGACTTCCACGCGGCTATAAACAGAATCAACCCGTTTACTAGGTGCGTTCAAGTTATAGCACCTCCTTTTTTCAGGACTGGGACCAGATAGGAAACTTCTGGTTTTTGTAAAAATACACGTGGACTCTTTGTGAATGCGTGACAGAGATGGCAGCACTGTACAGTGCATAGAACTCTAGTGGCAGCGACGAGAGTGTGGACTATTTTTGATACTTAAAATGGCGACGTTTTCAATGCAAGAACAGCGTGTAATCATCTGTTTTCTCCATTTTCGTTGTGTGACACCTATTGAAATTCATCGCCAGTTGAGTGAGGCATGTGATGATGGTACCATGGATGTATCTAAGTGTGTTCCTGGGTGTGAAAGTTCAGTGAAGGCAGAACATTGTGTAAAAACAAACCAAGACAGTTGCAGACATCGCTTCCAAAATTGGCATTTCCATGGGATCTGTGCACACAATCCTGAATGAAAATCTGAAAATGCTCAATTGGCGATCCTCCAAAACAACGTTCTCCATAGCTGGATCATGTCGTCAGACCGGCTGGTGCGAGGCCGTGACTGTCTTGGTTTGTTGTCACACGATGTTTTACCTTCATTGAACTGTCGCACCCGGAACGCACATTAGACACATCCATTGTACCATCACCATATGCCTCACTCAACTGGCGATATGCCGCGCCATGGCTCAGTGGTTAGACCGCTTGGCTCTCACCAAGGCGGCCCGAGTTCGATCCCAGGCGACCGCAAAGTGAGATTTGTGGTGGAAAACATGGCGCTGGTGCGGGTTTTCTCCGGGACCTCCGGTTTCCCCCGCCATCTCATTCCACCGGTGCTCCATCTTCATCTCATGTATCATCAGTGTCACCGCCTGCGGTGCCGTATGTAGTAAAAGCGGGCGTTAAGCACTACACATTTCATTTCATTTCAACTGGCGATGAATTTCAATACGTGTCACACCATGAAAATGGAGAAAACGAATGATTACACGCAGTTCTTGCAATGAAAACGTCGCCGTTTTAAGTATCAAAAACAGTCCTAACTCTCGTCGTTTCCACTACATTTCTATGCACTGTATAGTGCTGTCATCTCTGTCACGCATTCACAAAGAGTCCACGTGTATTTAAAAAGAAACCAGAAGTTCGTATTTGGTCACAGTCCTGAAAAAAATAGGTGTTATAACTTGAACGCACCTCGTAGTTGGCTGTATTTACCTGTTTGTTGAAAGTAGTAGGGACATCAGGGAGGGTAAATTCACACGTACAGTGTCTTCCTTCCCGGACCCTGTCTAAAATACTCTTTTTTTTAAGGCATTGCCGAGCGTGGAATTAAAGAATTAAATAATTTTCTAATGATAATGCAAAGCTTCAGTTGCGGTAAGTCGTAGAAATCTTACTCTAAAACTTCTCTTGTATTAGCTAATAAGTCTATTTACCTCACGCCTGCCACGGCTGCTAATACTGCAGCAAATCTATCAAACTTAAGAGTCATTCAGCAACCCTTATATTAACCCTATTCACATATCCTGAGGTATTTTGTATTTGATACAACTACCACGCTGAGCATCTCTATCATAAAACGTTTATTTTCTTTTTGGAATGTTGTCTACGTGATTTTGTGAGCGTATTGAACCCGTATAACTGTATTCACGAAATTTTTAATTAATACATTTGCTACCTGGTTACTGCTAATGACTTTCCTCTAATTGAATTGCTAAAGACCAATTTCTCTAGACAAATGTTTTAACTTAATGTTCTTTACATTGTATTGGTTTAACATATAGAAAGTTTTTATTCAAATTATTTATCTATGTTAACACCATGGAATTTTTATATTATTAAATATAGGTATTATTGGTCCAAAGAAAACTATAAAAGCCCACAATTTAATATTTCATTCAGCAGGTTATCTGACAGTTATCTATTCATATACGGATAAACTTTTCCTGCTAAAAGATATGTACAGATACAATACGTCCAGAATTTGGAGAACTACTGGGGGAGGGCGTTGAGGTTAAGGTAATAAAATATACACATGTCAATATTTCATTCCCAGTTTCACAATTAGCAGGTGATCCTTGGTTTGTTATTGTGAATATCATGAGACTTTATAAAAATAAAGTGTAAGGAGTAAACGGAAGGACTGAGCATAAAATGAACACTATATGACTGTAGAATAATTTCTGGAACTAGTGGTTAGCTTGCTTGCTTGCAGGTCCAGATGTCCCAGTTTCTAGATTCGGCTGAAGGATGGGGACTTTTCTTTAGCTAGAATTATTCCCTAACCTCCTAGAAGTCAACAAGTATGAAAGAGAGTGTAATTCATGTGTGTAATTTAGTGTTTGTAGAAACATTTCAACTCAAAAATTAACAGAAAAGTACTTTACTGGTAAACATGATTGCCATGAGTTGTTCCAAAGGCAAACCCGTCAAATGACCTTAGATATTAAAGGAGGCATCTACATGAGGGGAACCTAAATTAAACTAACTAGATAAACTATTTGAAAATTCATCTGAGAACACCATAATAGGTAGTATACAAATAAAGAACAAGAAAACAATAGTCATTCCTCCACGATAAAGCTGGCCTCGGAAACGGAAGGGGGCGGGGATAGGGCGAAGTCGAAAATAATGACGTACGATCACATTTTCATTTGTATTTCGAATGGGTTGGCTCATGAGTTATAGCGTTTTATTTTAAGTGAAAAATAAAATGTTGGAAAATAACGTTTTATATTATTCGTTATAGAATAACGTACTTAGCGAAAAATGTGAATAGTATGTTATGTTTTTTCAGGTGAAAAATGATGTATCAAGTCAGCAACAAAGAGCATTTTCGACTCCTCAGATTTTTATATTTAATCAAGGTAGCAAGGCCACGGAAGCTGCTCGATGAGTTGAAGGTGTCGAAAATGCTCTTTACTTTTTTACTTCATTTTATTAACATCAACATTTCATATGTCATATAAGCATACAAAAACTAAACATCTTATTTTGTAGAACGCGTACGTATTAACATATGTAAGAAATGAGGTGAGAATGAATCAGCAGTGGCGTTTACCTTATCTGACTCTTTGAGAGTAAGAGAGCAGTAAGACATTTATGTCAGGCAAAAGTGCATCGTGTGAGTTATCTTCGTGACTGTCTCCTGTTGCTTTTGTCTCGGTGCCAACATGTTGACCACAAAATGTGAACTTTACTTCAATCTAGCACAACCCGTATTATTGTGTTAACTGTGGAAATTCTCTTATAACAGTGTCTTCTCTCTATTCTGTGAATATCTCCATGTGACGTTTTAGAAATTAGCAATAAAGTCGTCAGCGTAACCAGAAAACCACAATAAAACATTGCGTCACTTGTATAAGACCGTTTAACTTCTTGGGAAACAACTAGTCGACGTAGATACTGGCTTAAGTTTATCACACAACATATTCACTCGCAAATGCACACTTCTAGACTCTGCAGAGCAGGGAATTATTAAACATTCCCACTCTGAAATCAAACACGTGAGGAGCTAGAATGCTGAGCATTTGACCTGAGGACATTCAGATTCATAATGCGTCACATTGTTTTTTTTTTTTTTTTTTTTTTTTGAGAATAATAGGTATACTGCCTTAAATATTCACCCCATATTTTTACAAAAGTTTGCTTATAACCTATCTCAAACTAGGACAAAATTGTTATAATGAGAGGGGAAATACTTTACTGGATCGTTGCCACGTCAAACAGTGAAGAATAGTTCAGATAAACATCTATCACCGACTTACAAGTCACAATTAAATATTACCATAATTACTCGAAGTGGCTTCCACCTGCTTCGCTGCATGACCTAAGTCTTACATTGTATCTCGCGCTCTGGCGCAGATTCCTGGAGTGCGCCTGTATTTGGTCTGCGCTAGCTCAGAGTGTCAAAATCAGTCACATAAACCGCATAAATCAGGGACTTTAAATGTCCTCAGATGAAGAAATACGCTGAATTAAAATCAGAAGATCAGTAGTCATGCAATTATTCCCCCTCCACCAATCCAACTAGGCGGAACGTTACCATTCAGAAATTACGTACTTGCCTTGAAATAGCTGGCGCACCACCGTGTAAAACCACACAATTAATTAAATTAAGCAAATAACTTCTGAACAGCAGTAGATGCGTCTATGCATTCGTTGCCAAGGGATGAGATCGATATCACTAAGGTGATCAATTGATTATGGATGTTTCAGCTCCAAATGTTTACGCAAATCCTCTGTATATCTGTCCTGCTGTACTTTATGAGAGCTTTCATACGTTCAACTATGAGTATTATGAAAACTAAAGGTAAGTCGTGAGTTACCTCGGCGTTATGAGGGAACAAGGTGAAAGCTAAATGCTAAGAAATGCATTAGCATAACACAATTCTGTAACATGAAGAAAGAGAAGGTTTTACTTGACTTAAAGTCTGTAATCCTTGCACCTGTTGAAGTTGATCTGGAAACAAGAGAATTTTCATACAAAATTTCCCAGATAATCCTATGACTAACTTAATGCAACGTGTCTGAGGTTTCTTTGCGTCCACATCACGAAGTATTCGTTTTTACCCGGCCAATGATTTGTAATGTCCACGCACAAGAAGGCAAGCAGGGCATGAAGAGGAAGAGGGGTGTAAGCTGTTTATCTGCTCTGGTAGTGGATCTATTTACTACTAAATGAGTGTATGAGAATACACGAGTCACCCATGCTACCATACCTAATGCTCGTTTCACTAACTGCAGTTATAGGTATTATGGCTAAGTTATGTGACTACACTGTGATATATTATATCCAGAAGGCGAGCATAAACACATCAAAAGTGATTACGTTACTGTCTGTTGCCACGACAAGAAGGCTGCAGGAAATGAAGGGCAGGAGAGCTTGAACTGTTTATCTGCTGTTAGTGGATCTGTTTGCTACGAAATAAGTGTATGAGAGTGCATATGAGTCACCCATACTGCCAGGTCTAATGCTCGTAGCTTTTATAACTGCAGTGATTGGTACTTTGCATGGGTAAGTTATGTGACAACACTGTGAACCTAGCATCCATATCATATCTGAAAGACGAGCATAAAAACAGCAAAAGTGATTACGTTACACATTCTTCTGGCTTGCCTTCTTATGGTGGGCAGACAGTATCTCTTTTAGTCTCTCAATACCCGAAACTCTTTCTCTCTCAAGCGTTGGCGAATTCGCGAGAATGTTCGTGAACTAGGTAAGAAGTCGAAAGTGGCAATTACCTAATCCTTGGAGTGATGTTCTTATGTTAAATGTCCCGTTACATAGTAGTTCATTGTCTATGACAACATAACTGGCAGTTCTCTGCCTTAACTTCCTGAAACGGCTGCATACAGTTGCAGTTTCTCATCTGAAGTCCTCATAAAGTTACCGCGGACCACAAACGGAGCTGAGTCATACCACCATCATTTGAAAGATATAATTTATGCTGCACACTTACTGTTGCACTGACGTGTCCATGAGAACATGTCGTTTGATGTATGCACTTTCACTGTAAAGCGGCGTGCTTTACCACATTTTTTGTTGTGAAGACACTTCCTCACTATGTTGTTCTCTACCGCCTACATGTTATAGATATGATACTATGAGGTTCCCATAATTAAAAAAAAAATGCTTCTAGAAAAGAGTCCGAAAATGTGTGTCTGTGTTTGTCTGACTTCTGTGAACAGCATAACTCAAGCACGGAATATCGGATAGATACCAAATTTATACCTAAGTGAGCATCTTCCAAAGATGCACCTTGCAATGATTGCTTCTTTCAAAGAAGCAATACAAAGATGTTATGTTCAGGAAAATCCTTTTCCCCAAAACACCCTTAACTTTTTGAAATTTCCACAATTTTTTTTACAATTTTACAATAACTCACAATTGTTATTAAAATATCACAACTTTAAGTTATTTTAATGACAAAACTTGTACACTGAATTTTCTAGCTATACTCTGTGAAGGCCTTTTCATTCGGAAGGAATTTTGTTTAATTTTGTATAACTGGTAAAGTATAAGAGAGACAACAGGGCACCAGTTAGAAAATACACGAGTAAATCATTTTAAAACACACAACTGAAGACAAGCAACATTTATGGCTCGACCATTTCCGAGATATCCGTTGCAATTGTTTTGAATTGAATTTTTGAACTTTTTAAAGTTGAATTTTTCAACACTCTGTCATTTTTACTTTCTCCAGTACTTTTCGATATCTAGAAGTCAAATAGGTATTGGATTCCACCTGGGAGTTCGACACATACAAAATCGTGAAGCTACTAAATACCAAAGTTAGAATAAGAAGATTTTAAAGGATACCATACACGCTAAACACTGGGGCACAGTGGCTATGGCCCAGTGTTATCTAAAGGTTGGTACTGGAGAGTAAACAGTCGCTGGCTCAGCCCCAACAAGTTTCTCTTTCTCGAAGGTTCCAGAAATGCTTGGAAAGTTCCAACGCTTGCATAGGAGAGCGCTGTTGCAACTTTTGCGAGGCAAGTGAGAGAGTCAGTTAGTGGGTGCTGTTATTGCAAGGGATTAGAGACACCTTGCGTTCGACTCCACAGCGAGTGAACTGTCCGAAGAAGAGGTTGCGTCACACGCTACGTCACCGAAGGAAGCAAAATAAGTGTGAAATAAAATGAAGTGAAATAACCAGCGGAATAATTAGTTCATATTATGAAGTGACATTGAGCTCAGGACATTTCGTGAAGACCGAACGAGTTTAAGTGACTGTAAACTGAGTGAAGCTACACTTTGGAAACTGGACATAGGCACATTGGTGTCAAAAATGGGTTTAAAATATTGGCCAGTACTGAGATAAAAATTCCTTCTTCTTTCTTTTGTTAATTTATTATCCGTCGACCAGTATTTATGCTTTACAGATGTTTGTTATAAGATATATAGGTATAAGATACATAGGGAGTTAAAAATTGAAATGAAGTACCAAATGGAGAAATTTGTCCCCAAAATTGAGATAGAAATGAAGGGTATTAAGGAGAAAATAGAACACGAAATGGAGAAAATCAAATCCAAAGTTAGTCATGGTATTAACCGAGAGGGATGACTCAGGCGGTTTCCCTGTGGTCCGCATTCGGGAGGTCCGGGTTCGATTCTCATGGCCGACCTACCTTACCTTCGGTTTTTACCGGGACCTTACCGGGGTCGCCAGGCGAATGCTGGGTATGTTAATTACATCTCCAGAATTTCCTATTCCCCTCCATTTTATTTACATTATAACTTCGCATCATCTCTCATTTGATGGCCTCTTTCAGGGTAGAAGGGTCGGAGGGAGTCTCGGCGGTGCATGGTAGGATGATATGCTCTGAGGGAACCACTTCCTTCTCCGGTAGGTTGGTTGCTGGTCTCCGAACCGGTTGCTGGTATGGCTTCCGAATGTCTGTTGTTCTGGTATTACCGGGGGAGTTCTCCAAGTAAAATGCAGGGACGTTCTGTCGTGGCTCCTCGGTACGGCCACCCTACGTATCTTCTTGCCTCATCCTTTCTCCAGGGGATGCCCCACCTTGTGGCAATAGATCAACAGTGATAGCAGGGCTAAATCCCTAGAAATCGTAATTCCTAATCCTAATCGTAGTCATTGTATTAAGGACGGAATGTACAAAATGCAAAGTGCGACACACATAAATGAAGACTCAAATATAGAAGATGAAAAGTCAATTAGGTTTTGACACAGACTTCATTAAATCGGAGATAAATGATACGGTGAAAGACACGAAAGACATCGTTAGAAGACATTAAATGTGACATGGAGGAAATAAAGAATGAGCTGGATGGGCGCCTAGATCAGTCGTCGGCCGCCTATTGACTGTAGCAGAGTTCACTGCTATCCTACTTCCATTCATTAGAGATCTATTCAGTCTAAATTTAGCCAATTAGAGGCATTAGAATATCTTCCTCTCGTGGAGTAAATGATGCAGCTGGTCCCGCTTTTCTGCTGTGAACCGGTTAGTTGTGATGTTAGTCCTATTACGAGGGTTGTTCAATAAAGAATGGTCACAATTTTCTTTTGACAACATACCTTTACTTATCCTCATAATTTTGGTGGTCCTTCTCAAAATAGTCTCCTCCGAATGCGATGCACTTGTCCCAGCGTTTCTGCCAGTCTTCAAAGATATGCTGGAAACAATTTTTGAGAGATCCTTTAAAATCGCCTCCGCAGCCTTCACCACTGCTTTTGATGATGGATGATGCCTTCCACGAAGGCGTTTCTTGAAGTTAAAGAATCGTAAAGAGTCACATGGGGCTAAATACGAACTATAGGGAGGGTGAGGGATGCACTTCGCGTTGACTTTTGCAAGATATTCAGAAACAATATTGACAATATGCAGCCGCGCATTATCGCGGTGCGGCATCTAACCTGCTTCACGGAAATGTAGTTTCTTGCGCCTTTTATGGACTAGCAATGTTTTCAGGACTTCCCTGTAGTATTGTCCAGTTACTGATATGTGTGCAGGCACAACATGCTGATAAACCATTCCATGAATATCAAAGAATGAGATGACCATAACTTTCCCAGCCGAAACAACCACATTTACTCTTTTGGGGGTGGGGGTTGGTGATGAAGGATATTTCCACACTGAGCTTTGATGTTTGCTCTCAGGATCAAAATGATGTAGCCAGGTTTCATCAGAAGTGATTACATTTGAAAGAAAATCCGGATCTTCCTGTAACATCAACTTTAACTGCATGCAGACCTGCAATGTGAATGTCCTTTTGTTCGGGAATCAACAGTCTTGGAACCCATCGCGCACAAACACGTCTCCTGTGTAATGTTTCTGTCACCAACGTGTGGGTGGCACCCAATGAAATGTTTAGTGTTTCAAAAAGTGATCTTAAGCTAATTTGTTGATCTTCTCTCACAATGGCAGCAGCAGTGTTGATGTTTTCTTCCGAAGAGCAGTAACTGGAGCATCGGGTCCACCTTCCTTTGAAATTGATTGTCTCCCCTGTTTAAACATTTTAAACCACCTCCAAGCTGTGCTGTAGAGAAGAACAGACTCTCGATAGGCCTCCTGTAACATTGTATAGGCCTCAACTGAAGATTTGTTGAGACGAAAGCAGAACTTCAAAGCCGCATATTGTTCCTCGCGTGTTACGTTCATTGCAGCGGTAGGCGATACTGAACATGTCTGAACTTGCTTGGTTCTCACAGGCAGAAACCAGGAGTACCAACAATGAAACTACTACAGCGTGTTTGTTTCACATTAAGCTAACAGAATATAATAAGATTGCATTTTAGTGCGAACAATTATAACCGTGAAAATTATGATAATTTTTTATTGAACAGCCCTCGTATGTTTTGAAAATACATTTTATGTTATTAGATTAAGCATTATGTGATTTAGAAAATAATGTGCTTATTTTTGTATGCTTGTATGCTCTTTGTTATTTTTTGGTAAATAAAGTGGAGCATCAAGTTGACAAGAAAGAGCATTTTTAACATGTGCCTTTTGCGTTTAATCGAGATGCCAAAGCTACAGAAGCTGCTCAAACGGATGTCGAAAATGATTTTTGTTGACGACTTGACACAGCATTTTATTGACAACAAAGGAATAAACAGTGTAAAAATATACAAAAACTAAATACACTGTTTTGTAGAGCATATAATTTCCAATACAATAACACAAAACGTGTAGCCAAAACATTTTATTTAGCATCCAAAACTTTAATTTAAAGAGAACCATCAGAATTGATGGGCCAACCCGTTACAAATAACTTGATTTATCACAATATAGTTTTTGCATCATGATCGTCATCAACGTCACTGAATGCAGCAACGCCAATACTTACTTCATATAGCTGCATTTGAATGCTTTGAAACTGATTTAGAAGCGGACTTTCATCATATTGATAGAATAATAGTTCAGAAAACAGCTGATTTATTAAATAATGTAAGAAACCAAAACTGCCGACTGTCTTTCCATTATTAACATATGGATTTTATGACCGTTATTTTTAATTCAAAACCCCCAAATATTGTTAATATTTTAATCTTGTTATTTTAAATGTATTAAGAAAATAGTTCATAGGAAATTATTAAAAGTTTTAATAGAAAGCGAACGAGATTAAGAAACAATTGAAGGTAAACCTTTTATTGAGTAGGTAATAAAAGAAGGTAAATGAATGTTAATGTTTTTAACGACGATAATAGTAGTCTAAAATAATAAATAAATGTTATTTCAGTGTTAAATTGTTTAAATATGATTTATTGAAAAGATAATGTAAATTACCAAATATGGTAATAAAAAGTGGGTCACTGAAGACGATGTGAACAAATGAAAAATTATTGAATCACCATAGCAACGCCAATCCAATAATTTTGGAATAGCCAGAGAGAGGTAGCGTCATTCTGTGTAGGACGGTCGTGGCGTAAGGAAGCAAAACATTAAGTGGTAACGTCGCAAAATACGGAGGTAAATCGTTCTCAATCTGAACGTTAGAGAACACAGAAGTGAGGGAACGCGATTTCAACTTTTATTGTGAAAGTTATAAAGATGTTTGCTTTAATATGGTAAAGGAAACGGAAGCTTTTAAAGTTATTTATTAATTTATGTTACGACGCGTTTTGTTAATCTTCATACAAAATTTGAAAACTGGAATATTTAATAAGTTGAAGAATTATTTCATCTCATTTGTTAAATTAGTGCCATCAAATTTCCAACCGAGAGTGCACCTGAAGTAACGGATTTTCATGTTTCGACTGTGGCCGCTTTGGGTAACATCTAGAGGAATTGCTCAACGGAGACACCGGTTCTGAACAAAGGAACAGATTTAGACGACTTCGCGATTCCGGAAATCAGCTCCATCCCCAAGGACAGGACGCAGCAGCCTCACCCGCAGGACGCAGCAACTTCCCAACCCCGAACCCTATCACAATCTATAGAAATCAGGTTATGGTCGCACGAACTTAGAACTTATATGTATTTCATTTCCAGAGATTCCCTTCCATTAGGTCATATCCTCATATGGCTTATATCTCGGAATAGAACTAAAATGATAGTTTTTTTTTAAATTAAGTCTTTCTTGATTCTCTAGCACCATAATATTTACGTAAACTTCCACGCTAAATAAGCCAAGATGTAATGCTGGGTTACTTGTATTTTCGTTATCATAAAGTGACGCAAGCGAAGAATTCGGAGTAGGTTGTGGAAAAGATTCTGAGTTCCAAACCGATTGAAGATGACAACAGTAACAATGGAGAGGATGGGCAATATGAATTTTATCAACTAAAGGAAATAATTGCACTTTGTTATACATGTTGGCTACCAAAGACAAATGTGAGCATTAGTTAAATTTAAATGCAAGCCTAAAGTATATTTGTCAGTGATACAAACCGGCAAGAAAGCTAGACAATTCAATACAGCGTGCTTCACGATAGATTTGCCAACAAGTAGACTTATAAATTATTCTCGGAAGAAATACCACGACTATTGTGTTTCATTTGGCTTCAGGACAGGCTGTGTGATAACAGGTAACAATTACTCCTTTTAAGTCCGCTCAAATATCCGTGCATATTTAATGTCCTTGTACATACAATACCTCATAGCCAGGCTTTTGTCTTAGTTTTACTTAAAAGTTAATCTAAGATCCTGCGCTGACTAACACATGGTATCTGAAAAAATGTATAGAACAAAAATAGAGCGAATTTTCTAAAATGCATTTTAAAGTATAAACAAAATAGAGTAAAGATAGGTATCCAAAATATGTTCTTTTTTTCATTTATACCCCGCCAAACTCCAATGGTCATTATCGGCGGCCGTTCTCCTTTGGAACATATCGAAAGTGTTAACTCGTATTCGCTGAGTTTTAATCATTAGATCACGCACACATTCACACTATCATTCACACTTCTAGACTCTGGGGAAGATGGGGAATTATCTTGGTTGGAAAAACATCCCCACTCCCACCGCCGGGAGTCGAACCCGGGACCACTAGCAAAAGGATGCTTGTTAAACTGACGAAAACTATAATATCTACTTAATATACCAGGGTATCCTTAAACTAAGCTTCTTTTTGCAATAATTTAACATTTTTGGACACTTTATTTCATGACACTTTTTGTATGACTATAAAGTTAAGAAACGATGCAAAGCAAAACCTTTTGAAAGTAATTTTTGGGATGTGCGCCATTGAATATATACAGAACATCAATAAAATAAGCAAATGTTTCGTGTTTGAGCAACTTAGGACTTTTTTATACAGATTCTTCACTAAGCAGTATATTGACTATTTCTGAATGTATTGCCGTTGTCACGCGATGATCAGCGACGACGGTTTCAACGAAAGTTTAGAAACGATGGGCCAAAACGGATACTCTTAAATAAGTCTCATTGAATAAGCGCTGTAGCTAGTGAGTCTCGACCAGGTAATGAACTATTAAATTTTGTCTAGAACACAAAATATCCATTTCGACTCCTCGATAATATCACCAAATGGAATTATTAGCTGTTTTTCAATGTTCTTCGAAAAAAAAGTGATGGCCAATTTAAAACTATAGGCATCGATCGCAAAAAAGAAAACTATTTGACTAGCATATACTATGGAAAAAATGGCTTAGTTCATTCTCCTGTGTGTAAGGCAAGGTTTGGAGTGGGAAAGACAGACTGAAAAGTTCACTAGCTTGATCATCGAGTAGCCCGACGGAGACTGGGAGTTCCTTAGTTCAAATTCCGGCTATGATACTGGATTCTTCAGTCTGGCTATTTAATTCTAAAACTTGCTCTACACATGTGAGTGCGAAAGAAAAATTTATTTCCATTATTAGTGGGATAAACTACAAGCCTGTGTTTAAAGTACTTATAGCATTGTAAGCCACCCTCCATGTATGTTATTTCATTTGAATATGAGTTCCATTGTGATCTACCAGGAAATTGTGATTCAGTTGAAGCATTCAATTTCGTGCTGGTCCGTTGCTAATAGTTCAGGGTTAGATCCTTATAGCAACCGCACGGAGATCAGCAGATCCGTGGATCCCGGCTATGACATAGAATTTTAGTCTGACCTACCATTCCACATATGGTAATGTACAGCAAAATGACATAATGCAATTTGGCGTGTTTCCATCAACAGTCATGTCCTGGCAGCTTCAATATCAACATACAGAAAACTGAACTCCTCTTCCAAATATAAATAATCACATTAGGACATTTTTCTGGTTAGTTTGGTTAGTTTGCACTAAAGTCTAGTTCAATATTTAATTTCGCTTGCAACACCTACAACGTAGTTAATGAAACTAATACCGTCGTAAAAGTTGCGCAGAAATATATGTTTATTGTTGAAGATATCACCAAGTTCTCCTTGTTCTCCTGTAATCTTGTTGGTGTTAAATAAAAGTGGATAGAGTAAAGAAGTGTGGATCTGATACACATTTATTACATATTTTATCCTGATAATTATAAACAAACACTATGAATTAAACTTCAATCAACCCGGCTGAGAAATCGACAGAACAGGGGAATAGTTAACTCATTTTGGACATCACAAATCTTTCATGAGTGATAGCCGTTCTTTGATGCATAATACTCAAGTTGTATTCAATTTGATTGACTAAATAGGAACCCAATATCCAATGCTTAATTTTGTACGTTTTCAAAAATATTTTCCACCACATTTTGTTGGTTGTTGCGCTAATTGATTTAGAAACCATTGCTCATCTAGTGATGAAGAGAAGTGGGAGGTCGAAGAAAGAACGCACATGAGATACAATTCAGTGAAACTGGTGGAAAGCAGCACATTCTCCAACGAAGTAAATCTGAAATTATATTTTATATCTTACCTTGAAAAAGTAATTCTTTCAGTTGGCAAGGAATCTAATTTGGAACTCGGAGACGCTACTCCGTTCATTGCCAAGGCTGCTCATGCAAGAATAAAAGACGAATGAAGTGTGCAACCTAGGATGTTCCCTAGTGACCTTGACACGAGTCTTCGTTTATTTGTTTGTTAACCGCAGCGTGGTCATGAAGACAGACATCTAGTGACAGCGATACTCTGGGAAACAAAACCCTACTTCTCAACGTACCCGCTGACGACCTCTTGCTTGGGCTGATGTATGGTGATTATTTCCTCTTAGAGTCTCGACTTTACTTACATTAGCTAGTAGTTGGTTTTATATCTGTTGGAGGGCTGAGAAGGGCAATTGAAGCAATAAGTAGTTATTGCCAAAAATGGGGATTGAGAGTTAATGAAAAGAAAACGAAGATTATGGTTTTTAAGAAATGTAGATTGCGTAAAGATCAGAAATGGGAGATAAATGGACGAGAAATAGAGGTCGTAAAGAGATTTGATTATCTGGGGATAAAATTGAGCTGTGATGGTAAATGGACTGAACAGAAAAAATTGGCTCTAGCAAAAGGTAAAATGGCCATGAGTATTGTAAGAGCATGTTTAAGGAAATTACCTGACATTAATATCAAATGGCTGGAAAGGATCTATTCTACCATAGTAGAAAATAAGATGTTTCATGGAGCAGAGATATGGGGAGTGGATGAAGCATAGGAAGAGGTGGACGTCATTAACAGATCCTTCTGTAAATATATTTTGGGAGTACCGGTAGCTTCACCCAAAGGGGCAGCACAGTTAGAGTTGGGAAGACATTCAACAGGGGTTAAAATTGTCTCAAGGGTATTGTAATATCTATACAGAGTTGCCAATTTGGAGGAAAGCAATATTATCAAGGAATGTTTTCTTTTGCAGATGAGAAGCAAATTGGGAGAGTCTTGGGCGCAAAAAATGAGGGAACTGATGGAACAGGTAGGTATGGGACATATTTAGAGAAACGAGTATTATTATAGGGGCTTTTGGAAAGAGGTAGAATTAAGGCTGGAAGATTTAGATAGCCAAGTTATATTTACCAGTGTAAGGGAGAAAAGATCATTGAGGACATATAGGGAAATAAAGACAGTGTGGGGGAGAGAGAAGTGCATAGATGTGTGTAATAAGTCAGGGCGAGAAGGATTTGCCTGAGCAAGGACAGGAGTTCGAAACTTGAAAGGTATTAGATATGAAAAAGATACAGGGAAATGCCCAATGTGTGGAGAAGAGGATACAGATTGACATAGTATACTTTATTGCAAACAAACAAAGTTATGGAGAGAACAAATTTGGCAACAAAAGTGGGATAGTTTTAGGGATGGGGTGTAAAGTATTAATAATAAAGAAAATGTTATTGGTAAAAGGAGAAAAGATGTAAGAGATATAGGTGAATATCTGGGGAAAGTTAGAGAGAAATGGTTAAGATTGATGAAGAATAACTAACAATTAAGGGCTGGAAAACTAGAACGAGATATACAAGGGAGAGGAGGGTCATCAATACACAGAAAACCAGGGGTTACGTGTATTGAGACCGAGACTTGGGGCAAGCAGGTAGGAAGGGTATGCTAGATTTGAATAGGTCATTTTGTTATTGTGTGAAAGAAATGTTACAAATGTCAAGGAAATTGTATGTATAAGAAAGATGAGAAATAAATACTATACTAAATACATTAGCTTCGTACACTTCAAGCTGCTTGCTGAATCTCAGCTAAAATTCTACGATAATAATTAGAGTCTTAGAACTTTGTGTTTTACTAATTGGTGCTTGAGGCAGATCATCAGTGTAATGCTTGAGGAAAAGTTGGCACAATATAAGCCTCAATAGCCAAGAATTCAACAAGGACTTCCTAACTTTGGAATGTTATGGTATAGCTTTTTAACCATGTTATTTAAAAACTCAAAACAAAAACTTCAGCCTATGTTTGAATATTTTAACCCATGATTTAAAAATCCTGCGCATGCTTTCATGTTTTTGTTTATGTATGGATGATATGAGGCAGAGCAACAAGGATATCTGAGTTTATAGTATAATGATCGATCGAAATCGCAGCAATAAGAGCGCTTCGTTAAAATATGCCTTTTATTATGGCCACTACAGTATGCATGCACCCGACAAAGAAAGCTGCCCTTAACACACACATGTTTGTCTTATTTTATGAGGAAAGGAACTGCAATGTGCAGGATTGTTTTGTTCATAATTTTTCCAAAGTCCAAAGCAAAATTATACCGTGTTTTTTGTGTAAATTGAGCTGCAGATTTAATTAATGTCAAAGTTCTCCGAAGAAAAGAAGAAATTAGAAGACGAAGTTTACAGATACTATTCCTGCACATACCATAATTTCATTTTAATTGTGTATAATTCAAACGGTTCTAATTGTACAGTTGCTATCTACAGTGAATTTCAGAAGGGGACCAGATATTGATATCTCCATATTTCCGAAGCCCATCTAATGTGTATGTGGACGGATACTGCGTCAGGTATATCTCAAACATTCTGTCTGCGATGCTTTTTCACTGCAGTTGCTGTTTTTGATCCTTCCAGGCACTTCCTCAGTCCTTCAATAGGATATCCGAAATCCTCAAGCCCCAAAAGGAAGCAAGCATTGCATGAATGCTTTTTTTTATCAATGAACTGTTCATAAAATCCTACGGCATTCTTCCAAGGAGTAAACCAGTTAGAGAGGACAGCCACTGTTCTCAAATGAAGTGTACACGCAGAATTTGGATTCCAAGAATGCCTCCGCATATCTCTTCTACTGCAAATCTCTTCTACAACGCTTTACTGTGTTGTAAAGTCTACTGTTAACGAGTGTATTGGTGTAAAAGCATACATATCATTAAGGTTTGCTACCTTTTGGGCAATGCAGGGGCAGCACGTATTTAATGTTTGATTTATTTAACCTATTTAAAATATACAATTAGCAGATTGCTTACACTCTACTTAGAAACTTCACTTACTGTCTGGCAAGCCATATTTTAGTTTTTTATTTCTTTGCGTAGGTAACTGTTCCCTCTTCTATCTTGAGAAAAACAAAGACAAATGAATCCGCATTTATTCGCCTTGTAATGCTTCAGTTCATTTCTTATATAACTGGAATATAAGTTACCCTAGAACAGTCCAGGATCATTTTTACAAGATGTAATTGTTAGCTGAAATCTGCAGCATTTAAGTAAGTTTACAACCACTTTCTTGCAAATGCTTTCCATGTTTATTTCCTCGTGTATTAACGCAGGTCCTATAATGCTTCACTTTAGAGCAGTTCTTAATAGTCTCTCTTACTAAAAGCGAGGTTTTCCAAGAGTCGACTTTGTGACTTTCTTGACACACTCAGGTGCATAAATTAACTTTTCTTTTATTCTTACTTGAAATGCATACAAAATGATGTTCTCGCTAAAATACTCAACATGACCATGATTGATAACGTGTAGGTCATTGGGATTAAAGAGAGACATGGTAAGTAATCCGCAGGGTAACTTTCCAATAACAAAGGTTAACATCAGTTTGAAATTGAAAGCGGTGTTTACAACAAATGGCAGGAGGACATTTAAAGTGGAAAATGGATATTGACAATAT
Source organism: Mantis religiosa (assembly GCA_030765055.1). Lineage (NCBI taxonomy): Eukaryota > Metazoa > Arthropoda > Insecta > Mantodea > Mantidae > Mantis > Mantis religiosa. The sequence goes on along the minus strand of CM060947.1, from coordinate 92,095,159 downwards.
TTCTGCATTATTTGACGATATATCCAGTATCTTAGTCCACAGAGTAATTACCGAATCCAGGAATCGAAATAAGACCGACTTCAGGATTACAGTGGCAAATTTATGGCGAAGAATCATACTTCTACATCAGTCATTCTAAAATTATTAGAAATCACATTAAGAGATGTTGAGCATCCGTCGTCTCAAGAACTTTACAGTCGTTACCAACTATTTTTCACTGGGTTATGCAATTCCCTAGTTAGTAATTTTTATTCAGGCACTGGATATGCAATTCTTATTTTAAATAATACAAACCCTATCACTGTCTACATCCAATTACGTTAAAAACCGGTATGCTCACTGGTTATGCTGGGGGAATTTTGCGGTGGTTCTAGAGGTAGGAGAGGTGTTGTTAATGAAAAGCTGTCAACAAAGGCCATTAAATAGGGGACTATTTATTGTGCCTTGAATGGGACTTTGGTTTAGTTCCAAATAAACGACGACTTTGGTATACATCTTTTTATTCAGCAATTAAAATTCTTTCTTCCAGGGAATGTGCGGTATTTCTTGTAAAACCATCTAAACAGAATGATGTTATGCGGTTCAAACCAGTCTCTTACTGTTCTGTACAAGCTTCCAGTGGGAAGACGTTGATGCGTTGCCTCAATTTCCTTACAGCTCTCGATTTTAGTGAGGTATATTCTGGTGTTAAATATCTGTATTCGTATAAAAGAGAAAACCCAACAGTTTCAAGGATTAATAGCAAAGAGCAAACTGTATATGATAATGCCATTATACTTTACAGACATTGCTTAAAGTACAATCATTGTAATAGTAGTGGCGGTGGTAATGGATTATTGTCACTGTGTTGATGATAGCAGTAAAGGTAACAGATTGTATGTAGTGGTAATAATAGTAGTGATGGTAGTTATGATAGTGTTGGTAGTGGTATTGTATTAGTAAACAACATTCCTAGTTTTCTTTTATCTAATTGTTACTCTGTTCTATGTCAGTTATCATGGAAGGGACCTTAGGTATTTATTACCTTCTACATTAGCTATATTGATACCAAAATCCTTTATAGTACATGCGTCATGTTCCATGTAGATGAGGTGCGAAATTCTTCTTGTTTAACTTGTGACTGCACTTGCAAACCGTGAAGTAATGCTCAGCATGAAAAAGAGTGAAATGCGCAAAGTGGGTGTTTGAGAGAATAGAACTCGGCACCTTAAACAGCAGCAACAGCATTTAACGGTTATAAGTGTGAAATGCAACATTTGAATGTTCTCACGATATCCCATTACACGGCGAATTAACCCAGTGTACCGCCCATCATCTTAAAGTGTGAGTTATAGCGTAACCCACACCATTATTTCACACCTCCCATCTGGCGTACGGTAAATTCTCGGTAAATTCACGTTAATTACAGACAGTAAATTCTGTAGTACATGTTCTAATATTTCGAATAAAAAGAAAGATAAATGGCTATCTATTGTCATAAAACAATGAATAATTAAACTCTTATTTGAAGACAGGCAAATATTTCATAACGCTGATTTCGACATCTCTAAAAACTGAATTTCTGAGATATGCTTTAGCAACAGAGGGAGAGATGACAATCAGTTTAAGGAATTAAAAAGTGTGTTCAGGCTTCTTAAGAAGTCTGAAGCAATGCGCAGTATTCATTACAAAAACAACACAGCGTATTTCAAGCTACAATAAAAATGACAAAGAACAATTTCCAAAACAAGAGAGGAGTAGTAAAAGGAAAAAGCAATAAAGCACAATTTATAACACAAGTAAATAATCTCAAATAATTGGAATACACATAAACAACAACATGAAGTGTTGCGAAACAGAGGATAATAAATAAAGTTTTAGTAAGACACGACATATTTTCTGTAGACTAAGTAAGAGTGATGAACTAAGTGCGGAGTGTGACTAATAGTACAGTGCGGAAACTTGAATGTTGCATGCACATAAGCAAACTCGATTAGAAGCTTTTAAAATGGGGAAGAATACAACTCATGAAATTAACGCTTAGAACCGTAAGGCCCAAAGCACAACATCTCGGCTTTGAGATTTTAACATGTATGCATGCTCGTGGCATTTGCCAACCTTGTGGTCAACCAGCTGTAGTTGTGCTTTAAGCCCTCTTTAAGTTAATGAAACATTCATAAGAAGCTATCTTGCCAGTTTTCCTGATATTCAGTTCCATAAGGGCCCAAAGTCCTTATAAGGCCCCTATAAAGTATCATTTTGTTTGTTCTGCGCTGTTCAGTTTTTATCTAGAGCTGCCAACATAATTTACTCTTTACATCATGTTCGCAATTAGTACTTCGTAATAGAAATTTTTATTTTTACAAACATCTAGTTTTCTCGAAACTCTGTTTCTGTACCTTGGGCTCTTATTGTTCTCAGCGCCCCAGTTAGTTCTATAACATATCAAAAGATAGACAATGTTAAGAATGGTTCAGCTCAGAGACAAAAATTAAAGGAGAATAGAAAAAAAGCAGGAACCTGGATTTGCAACAAAGTGTGAATGATTGCTTGATCATAGTGGTATAATGGTGAAATGGTCATAAAGGCTAATGCTCCCGTATTGTTATTCTTACGACCTGTAAGCCACTGTTTAGCGCGTATTGAAAATACTATATTTAAAATGTTTTTGGAATGCTAGCTGAGGTGCAACACAAATTGTGCAACCGCGAGATAGAAAACGGGGAAAACATTTTTGTTTCTCCGTAGAGATTGGTAAACCTTTTAATCCTGTCATTGTTGGCCGAGTAGTGTTAGTACTTTTTGAAGGATTTAACAAAAAGCAAAAGAAGGATACCAGACTTGTTAACAAGGAGAGCTCTTGTTTCTTTAGAATTACATAAATACATTCTGCATAGTAGTACAAACTATGCTGCAAGCTAAAGATGTAGACTGTGTGTAACGTTCTTGGAATCCTAACTAAGGACAGGAGAACAGTAATGACAGAACAAATTGTTGAGATACAGTGTTCTATGGCTCAACAATTTTACTAATTTATCAACTTGCATCATTTGGCTTAAGTTTATGTATTCTCTTTTCATATTCTGTTTTGCATCAGAATTTTTTTATCTGTTGAGCTTTAGCATGCATTAATTCCTTTTTTCTGTGTTTTTTTAAGATATATTAACTTACAAATTGTTAAACGATTGTGCGATTTCAATTTTATATTTGCATTATTAAAATATATTACCTGCTTATCAGTTATATGTTTTTCTTCAAAATGCGATAAAATGATAAACTGCACGTTTATAAATGCTGCAAAATGCTAAATGCAGAAATCAAAATGTAATTTCAGATTTCAAAACGTTAAAAATCACAACATTTAATGATAACATATGTCTACGTAAATCTTGAATGCTGAAGATCGCAGTGCACAAGAACTTTAGCTGAGTGGTAGGAACTGTACACAACTCATGGGGTGGTCAGTTTGAAACATCATTTGGTATGCACTGTATAATATACCTTGTACAAGTGGTTTAGTGGTCACGACAACAAATCCAGCTTGTTTCTCTTTGTTTTCTTTAGAAGATGAATCCAAGAGTTCACGGAGTTTCGACCTCAGTCCCTTAACATGCATCTCTGTCTATAGCACTTTTATAATTAGACTGACACGCAAACTAAGGTGTTCACGGTAAAGCTCCTAGATTGAGAAAATATTCTGACGGTGTGATTGACTAAAGTTAGGTATGAATTGATTCCTACCGTATCCTTCATTGGCTGGATTAGAGTTCGTTCTACTCGAATTCCACAGTCCAAATCAATTCATATCTAATTTTAGCCAACCAGAGATATCCAAATTCTAAGTTCATAAAATCCTCTAATTAAATTATTATTATAATTATATTTTAAAAAGCTAATTAATCCCTTCTAAAATTAAGCACAAAAATATTTAAATAACCAAAACGGAGGTTCTGAATAACATACTCGTGCATAAAATATTCTGTTAAATTCCTTTAAGTTATCGGAAACAGTAAAATTTATCATAAAAAATACCTAAATGATTTTAGTACATATTTATTTCAAAAGTTTGACTTTGTCTTACACAAGTATGAAAGAGGAAAAAAATGGAAAAGAAGTTCACAATAAGAATACATTAAAATCCTATGTTTAAAGCTCACATGAATTTCTCTACTCATTAACATAACTATTATAATAGCTCTTCCTCAAATGATTCTCATTCAGCCCGCCTCGGTACCCCAGATACTATCGCGCCTGCCTCGCGGTCGGGAGATCCTGAGTTCGAATCCCGGGCAGGGTGAGTTATCTAGATGAGGCTTTCTTCTGGGTTTTCCCTTATCCGGAAATATGAATGTCAGGTAACTTTAATCTATAGTGGATCCTGGGCTCATTTGAGCATCATTTCACCCATTCCATTCATTTCCGATATGACTTAACGTTCCATGACGTAATTTAAAAATGAAACCACAAATGATTCTTCTTAGAAAAGATTTTTAATATATTTTATATTAATAAAAATAAGTTTTTAAAATGGTTTCATTACCTATGCAATTTTAGATAATTAGGGGATAAATTGGGGCTGAAACGATAGCTTGAAAACCAAATCGCTATATGCTTGCCCTTGCTGACATAGCTAGAAACAAATGAAAGGTTATTAGAAGTTTAAAATACGGGTATGTATGATATATCGTAATCGAAAATAAAAATCAATAGCAATGAAAATTTTGACAATAGTAATTGCATCACATAATTTAACATAAATTGTGTGATTTAACAATATATTTACAGAGTAGTAAGTTTTCGTCTATATCGCGTGGTCCATAAGTTGTATAGGTATACAAAACTTATTCGGTATTCACAGACAATTCAATATATGCGTATACTTTATTTGCATTGGAAGTGTCTTAATTATATGACATTTCGAGAAAATAAGGTAAAAGGGAAACATTTCCATAGAAAGGGTAGTTTAGAGTAGCGGGTTATGTATGAAAATCTTATTGAAAGATATTGAGTTTGCGTAGCGAAGCTTATATTTTTGAGCTATCCTGGTCTCTCTCTCTCTCTCTCTCTCTCTCTCTCTCTCTCTCTCTCTCTCTCTCTCTCTCTCTCTCTCTCTCTCTCTCTCTCTCATTACACGCCCGCGCACAGAGAACACGTTTTCGTATAGATTTTTATGATGCATGAGATCTCATGGAATATCTTTCTGGAAAAATCTCGATATTTTGGATGGAATGCAATATTTTCCCTATCTATATTAAAAAAAAAGTGCCCGACAAAGCATTGAAGCATAAGATAATGTGAGTTATGATTTTGGATTTTGATGATGTTTACACACATTTTTAAAATTATTGTTTCATACCGTATTGATTTTCACAGGTTTACTTAAAAATTTGTTCCATTTAATCCAGAGCAATACAACGTTTTTTAAATTGCAATACAAATATTTTATAAAATCCTTATTTTTTCTTTAGTATTGCAGTACAACTTTGTTTATCGATATCGGTAGTAGGTGCAGTTTATTAATATGTAATATAGCAAATTTAGTAATATTGTCCAATGCAATAAGCACTTTAGATAATCGTGTATTTTTGTCTCATTTAATTGTGCAATAGGAGAATGTGCAATTACATAATGTGTGTAATTGTGACATCCATGGACTACATTCAACGTTTCTGAAATAGAATGTATCGCTGCACATTTAAAGCACAGAAGAACATCAGGATTTCAGACTACAACACTGATAGTCAAAATCTCATAATACTGTGGGCAACACAGTAATAAATATCTGTAATAATTTATGTTTATTTATTTAAGTATTTATTGTCGCCGAGGCATTGTTGTGAGCTAGACGCTTGTCAAGAGAGAGAAAGAAACAGAGAGACAGAGACAGAGTTTCGTCTCTCTTGCTGCATCACGATTGTTACCGAAAGATCAACTGAATTCTAGAACAATGACTGGAGGTATAAAAAACCCGCAAGTTTTAGAGCGGAGAGAGTTGCTAGTGAGTTGTTATTTGTGCGTGCAGCTGCGCAGTAATTATGTGTGGACATTTGAAGCGTGCCGCGGTGATTTTTTATCGTTTGTGTACGTGTGGCAATGGAACGAAGTGACCTTGAGGACTGTTGTGTATGTCACGTCATTTTTATTGCTGCAAGGGGTGTACAAATTACTATTTACTGCAATAAAGAAAATTTTAAATTTCTGCAAACAAGACTTTTAATTCTACAAACCCACAAAGTCAGATTATTATTTATTTACGTATGTGCATCTGGTAAGAACTATATAAGTACCTATCATCTGAAGCGGACCACTCATAACTTGCAAGAATTGTTATGCTTTAGTTCGTACATATTATTTTCATTGATTCCTGGAATTTCAGTTATTTCCTACAGGATTAGAGCAAAATGCTTTGAGATAGCGATAAAGGCAAATGTTATTTGTGTTCCAAACCATTTCTGAAGATAATTTATTTTGGTATTAGTCAGATTCTTGCCATGGAATAAGTAAACAACTTTTTACATCCCTGACGTGTTAAGTCCTTATGAAATGGTAACTCAGCACCATCCACAAACTTTTAGTTTATTCTTCGCCTTTTCATTATATGTATGTCATTCGAATGTTGTATTTTGTATTCTCTGACCTGTAAAGCAGGGTTCTAGCACTTCACGTAGAGAACGACTATGGCATATCTAACAACTCTATAGCATTCCAACCCCGTGTTATCATCCCCCGCTCATCTGATCTGGCATAACATCCCTGTCTGTAACCCCATATGTTACCTTAATAATAGGGTACATGATTGACGTCGGTCTTGTGGCGGGCGTATCAGCTGCAAACAAATTACAGGTTTCGAGGTGTTTACCTAATGGTGAATCTCTTTATGTACGCGTCAGAATGAGAGGTTTATATGACGTGTGTTTCTTCCAAATTAACAAAGAACTCTGGGCGGAACCCAAAACCTACTTTCGTCCTATTAAATTATTGTTTATTACTTTACTTGTCCTAATGGGAGTGACCAGAGATTCATGTGGAAGAACATTCCACTCGACTTCGGTCATCGTGCGTCCATCGCCTACACAAACTAAAGGACAGATTCCATTCTTACTGCAATTCATGTAACAGTTTACTGATTTATCCCTACTTCCGTTGAGCCAATCATTTTCCACCATATTATATGAATCCTTTATTAATTTTTGGGGTCTTGGAGTTATTTTGACAAGATATCCTGTCACAGATCCCCTCTCTACTTTTAGTTGGCATAAATGATATTTCGTGGCCGTATTTTCTGCCCAAACTTCGCAAATGTGTACAGGTTTGTTACTTAAAATGAACATTTATTTATTTATTTATTCATTTATTCATTTATTCATTCATTCATTCATTTATTTACTTATTTATTTATTTATTTATTTATTTATTTATTTATTTATTTATTTATTTATTTATTTATTTATTTATTTATTTATTTATTTATTTATTTATTTATTTATTTATTTATTTATTTATTTATTTATTTATTTATTTATTTATTTATTTATTTATTTATTTATTTATTTATTTATTTATTTATTTATTTATTTATTTATTTATTTATTTATTTATTTATTTATTTATTTATTTATTTATTTATTTATTTATTTATTTATTTATTTATTTATTTTGGATTTGAAGTTCACTGATGATGTATTATGAGATGATTTCGAAATTGCTATAAAGGAATCATTAGTAACTTTCTCTTGTATGTTCAAAATCAGGTACAGCAATATCAATGAAAGGTGCTGAACTAATTAGCATGGGTATTTCTAACGCCAGAACATCAGATAGCGTAGCAAGTTAAATGAAACAAATGATAGTTGTGCTTTATAAACGATTTAAAGTAAACTATACACATTTAGAATAGCTTACTTTTGTGAAGGTAATATGCTTTGTAGTGTTAGAGGGATTATAATCCACCTCACGAACAGAGTTTTTGTTGTTGTTGTTGTTGTTGTTGTAATTTACGTCCTCCAACGTTAAGTCATATCGGACGATGAATGGAATGGGTGAAATTGTGCTCAAATGAGCCCAGGGTCTGTAGAGCTTGGAGTTACCCGACTTTCGTCTTTCAGGATAAGGGAAAACCCCAGAAAAACCTTATACAGGTAACTCACCCTGACCGAGATTCGAACTCGGGACCTCTTGAACGTGAGGCAGACACGCTGCCACCACGCTATCAAGGCGGGCACGAACTGTGTCGATTGATGACAGTTGCCACATAGGCAGTACTTGTAAAGAAGAGAAGAGGAGTGGCTTGCAAGTATGTAGTGGTTTGGTGCGAACCAACGTCTAATTATTTTGTTCTTAAACAGTAATGCCTTATATAATACGTGTCTTATTACTTGTCGCTGGTCTTTCCTTCAAAATTGGAATCACGAGCAATTTCCCCTACAAGTAAACAGAAAGCTAATTCATAAAATGACTGTACTGATATGCGAAGAATGAGACTAATACATGATATAACATCTCAGAGGTTTTGCTACTGCTCTGGCACTCATTTTCGTGAAACTCTAGTACCAGGCGTGTTTGTAAAATAAGTCTCCAAGGCGCTGGAGCCGTGAGGAACGCTATTACGTGAGATCCGGCAACACTGACGTGTAGCTTGCTTTCACCCCTTCAAATGCCCACTACAGCGAACCCGTTGCAACCACAGACTTGGCTGGGCAGCCCTTTGCGATGGAGCTTCCTATCACTTCCGCCGCCAGGTGCGAGTTAAGTGCAGTGATCCGTTTTTTGAGTGCCAAGGACACTACTCCCACTGAAATTCATCCTCAGCTGTTCGAAGTCTATGGGCCACAGTGTATGGAAGTCAAAAACGTGCGAAAGCGGGTCAGAGAGTTCAAAGACGGACTTACAGACGTCCATGACGAACAGCGTTCTGGTTGGCCTTCGAATTCAGCCGAAAAAATAGCAAAAGTGAAGCAAGAAATGCTTAAAGATCGGCGTGTAACAATTCGCGAGCTGTGCGAACTTATTCATGAAGTCCGCAAGACTACGATTGGCAAGATTTTGACCGAACATTTGCATTATCGCAAGGTGTGTGCGAGGTGGATCTCCTGGCCCCGTTCGGATGGAAGATCCTCACTCACCCCTCCTACAGTCCAGACTTAGCAACTAGTGATTATCATCCGTTTTCTGAGTTGAAGTCACACCTGGGAGGAACACATTTCCAGACCGCGATGATTTGAAAAACGAGGTTGAGCGCTACCTGCACAACTTGGCGGAAGAGTGCTATGACAAGGGTATACAAAAACTGCCACAGCTCATGCAAAAGTTCATCGGTCGCAATGGTGATTACGTTGAAAAATACCTGTAAGTTCCGCCTTTCCATCAAAGTAATATTAATTGACAATAAACATGTTTTATATATTAAATAAAATTGGAGACCTTATTTTACGGACAGGTCTCGTACAATGGAAAAATCGTTGTTCCACGCTAAGCTCCAAATCTCCATGCTGAGTTTTCCGGAGTCTATTTCTTTACTTTGACAGTAATCCCACCACCATACTAAAATGTAGTTCTACCAAATTCAGGGTTTGAGATTTTATGTGACAAAAAGTGTAACAATATTGTAAAACGGAGCAATGCAGTATAATTTATACAGAGGTGTGCTAGATGTCCACTCTTCCTCAAACGAATTCACTCGCCTCATTCCATGCAGTAGTACAGTGACAACAGTAATTCAATTTTGAACAAGCGCTCCTGGAGGAAAGTCGCAATGATTTCGGACCAACATCAGTGGAGTTGGTTGGACTTTGAATATGCCAGAGGTTGCAATGTAAGGCGATTGTAGAAGGATTGTAAGAGCCTTGTAGTGGAAGTGCATTGTAGTACCGTACAGTAGCATGGTGAGTCAAAACCTTCAAAGAAGAATGAAAAAATGTGACAGATCTGCCTCGGCCTCTTCATCCCGAAGTAAGGGAGGATGTGCAGAACGTGAATCCATTAATGCTGGCGGATCGGAGCGCCACGATTCATGAATTAACCGACGATGTAGAACTGACGCCTTCGACTGCTCTTAAAATCCTCAGGTTCCAGAAAATCGTCTCAAAATGGGTTTCCACTGTATGATTTGACCAAAAATCTAAAGTGGTTGTGGTATGAGCCCAATGAACGCAAAAGTGAGGACTTCTTACGATTCATCATTCCTGTTGACGAGCCCGGGAGCACAGCTTATGAACCAAGCTGACATAATAATCAAATGAAGAGAGCCATCGTGGGTCACGGTGAAAAGTAACAGTTCGGCAGACGCAGCCAATGTGAAAGCTATGCTGATTATTGCCGATTGGAAATTCATTATAAAACACACCGTTCCCCAAAGACATATCGTTACTGCGGCGCACTACTGTACATTTTTTACGAAATAATCTACTGGCAGCTCTAAGGAATAACGACACTTCCTGAATAAACCCACCCATCATTCTGCATGACAAATGCCAGGGTGCTTGCAGCAGAAGCTGTGACCTCTTTGTTCAGTTGCAAGGGCTGCGAAAACTATACCACCCCAGTTATTCTTCACAACTATGATCTCATCCTAAAACGAAAGAACCACTTCGTGGGACCAGCTTTTACACAGTTGATGGCGTTCTCCAGATAATAAAAGTACGGTAGGTACCTAAATAAAAATATAGTTGACACCATTAAAAGATAAACCTATGTATGATGTTAGAAATGAAGTGTTGGTCATCCTGAAGTTCTATATTTTAAATTCGAAATACATATCTTCACACAAGTAATGATCCTTCAAAGCCAGCTACTCATGTTATTCACGCAATACTCGTATTTGTCTGTAACTTTTTGTTGTTGTAATTTACGTCCGCCCCAACGTTAAGTTATATCGGACGGTGAATGAATTGGGTGAAATGGTGCTCAAATGAGTCCAGGGTGCATGTAGCTTAGAGTTACCCGACATTCGTCTTGAAGGATAAGGGAAAACCCCGGAAAAACCTTATCCAGGTAACTCACCCTGACCGAGATTCGAACTCGGGACCTCTTGAACGTGAGGCAGACATACTTTGTCTGTATTGTAAGATACTGCTTTGTTTTCCTTCGCTCTCTGAATTATACTGCCAAACGGGTCTGACTGAGTAAAAGATGACCTGGAGGCCTTAATCGACAGGTGAGGCTTGTTAGTTGTATTATGTTGGTAAACTTCTACTACGTTACTCCTATACCTACATCATCCATTCCTATGCAAACCACAAACGGATGACCATTTTTGGAATCCGATTACACCTCTCATATGGTAGTTGACCACAACACACATGTAAATGAATATCTAGTTAAAGCACTGTGTTAGGTTTTATTTTAACCCGAAACGAAAAATAAGCAACTCAATGTCTGAAATACCAGATGGGACTAACCTTGAGATATTCCCAGTTCATCGTTAAACATAAGAAAAACATATGTAATTCTTGAGATATTTGGGAAGCAAAATAGTAAATGGAGACCACCCTTAGGAATTCTATGAGTTAATTTCGCATATGTTACCAATTTCAAGAGTGTGACCTAAGTGTCTGTTGAAATCTCGTCTATGAAACATTGCTCATATGTTTCTCATGCACCAAGTGCCCTTTGAGATATCATTTCCCTTTTTGAACTAAATGATTACCGCGTAGGTAGGTTTGTGGGACAGGGCAATGCATGTTACATTCGCTACATCGAGATATTAGGACAAGTGACAAGTGCATTTGGACGTTCAAACCATTTGCTAATTTCCAGCAAATGTAAACGCAAGCAAATCACCTTTCAGCTGCAGATCTTTTACGAACTCTAAATAAAACTTGAAATGAGGCATTATGTTATTCTCTCTTTCTCTCTGTCATTACTTAAACATTGCAAACAGAAATGTCAGGTAAATTTATAATAAATGATTGCTTTTGAAACAATAAAGCTTCACGACAGAAATGCAAATAACCTTTAAAATGGTAGAAATAAATGTTCGAGCCAAATGTTTCAATTATAAACAAAACTTATTGAAACAACGTTCATTTTGAACTAACGAACTAAGTCTAGCATAAAATAAATTAATAATAAAATACAAGCACATTCTTATAAATACGTAATTAATATTCATATACTGATTGTACATGAGATTCATTACATACATCTAACACAAAATTGCATTTTTCATGGAAATTAACTGTACCTAATAGTGGTTAACTATAAATCCCGGGCCTTAAAGTACTTACACGTTGTAAGTCGCCATTAAGGTAGTTGTCTCATGTGTTTATGAGAACTCCTAGGTGGTTTACCGGGATAAACACGAGTCAGTTGGAGAATTTAGTGTCATATCGGCACGTTGAATTTTTCAGTCTGACTAATATCTTTCCATACTTTAGCCTACACACGGCTAGTGTGAAAGAACAATTAATATACATTAATTGACCTAATAGTGGTTAACTATAAAGCCCGGGCCTTAAAGTACTTACAGGCTGTAAGTCGCCATTAAGGTAGTTGTCTCAAGTGTTTATGAGAACTCCTAAGTGGTTTACCGGGATAAATACGAGTCAGTTGGATAATTTAATGTCATGTTGGCATATTGGCCATAGTAGCACAAGGGTTAGAGTGGCTGGACGGCAACCAGAAGGACCGTGGTTCAAATCCCGGCTATTGCATTGAATTTTTCAGTCTGACTGTATCTTTCCATTGTATTTTTCAGTTTACTTCATGTATAATAGATCAATGACAGGAGGAAGTCCAAAACTCGGATGAGTGTCACCATAGTGGGACAGGGAATGTAGTGAAGGGGGTTAAATATACAAAATAATGAAACATATCTGCTTATTTGGATTAATAGAACATTAAAATCGTATAAATATTGTGGATAATCATATTTTACATTAAAAATTGTACACCTTTTGTAAAAAATGAATAAATATAGTGAAAAAACACTACTTCAGCCCTATTTCCAGCTGAGAACGTAAGAAAATATGGTGCATTTTATTTTTATTGATAATACTTTTTGCTAGTATATTATTTTACATTGATCATCATTAGTTTTACTTCTTCAGTATCTCAACGCTAACAAAATATACTATAGATTCCCCTTCCCTTACCTATTGCATGCGCTTTGACCACCCCTTTGCATTGCTGTATGTGGTGATACCAACAATAATCTCACCCACTCGTAAAGCACTCAGCTTCCAGTTGGGATCTTAAGTACGTAATGCCACTAATAGGCTTTCTCTTATATGCGATTGTTTACGGTTGAATGGCTCCATAGTCTTTAATCATTATTTTCTAATAAAAATCAACCCTTTCCTTTGCTCTGATAAAAAGCTAGTATTCCTTAACTTTTGCTCCATCACGTTGAAGATACCAATGCATTTTTTTTTTCAATTTAAAAAGTTCTAAACCTCTAGCAAACTTTCTCCTTCAAGAAGCACCCACTCAATGTAAACATTGTCATGACAGATATTGGCGTGAATACCGGTTATAGTAGGAGTTCACAAAGCTTCAAGCAATTAATATTCCATTAAGTACGTCGGGGTCATCACCCCAAACTGACTCTAAAGTGTTTCCGCATGCAAGCTTTAATGTCGCTTGGAAAATTGATGGCGAAAATTCCATTGCAAAAGTTTTGGCAACAACCCATTGGTACAACGTGAATTATGCATCAATACAGCGGCGGATTTATGTCTCAGGGAGGACATCTCCAGCATTTGACATCACAGACAGTCATCGTCTTATTTTCTTCCAGAAAGGTCAACCAGTTAAGGAATAATAACATGACCAAACATACCTGAATTTTAAGTCAACATTACTAAGATATCAAAGCTTTCTCTTCTTGTTTTGCATTATTTGTAGTGCTGATTTGAAGTCAACTGTTGAAAAATCCCAGTTCCAAATGAAACAGATGTATTAAAATACATATTAAATTGAGGTGATTGGTGCGAAGAACTATCTGAAATATATCAGCAGTTATTGTTCTTTCATTGGATATACGCAGGTAAAGTTTGGATCACAGTGCTTGAAGTATTATAACGATCTTAATAAACCCACGTTAGATTTAATACTTTATTTTACTTTCAAGATACTTTGGGATACTCTGAAACATGTTACAAATCTTATTCAGATTTTCACTGTTTTCTTTTATTTAACAAGAATAACATTTGGTTTAGAAGACGAAATTTTAACAGTTTTGCAATGTCATTCATTTCTATGGATATTATATTAAATGTTTAAAAATTAAAACAAATTAAAAAAACATTTATTATTATAATTTCGTTTCAAGTTAATTTCGAGAACATAGGAAAGAATGCAACTTTCTGCATGTAAAGGTTTATTTTATCAAAAGGAAGTTCCATAAAAGTCTTCGCTTTCCATCACTGGAGAAAATTAGTAATTTAGTTCGCCTTTTTACTTGCTTTATTATTACTATAATAATAATAATAATAATAATAATAATAATAATAATAATAATAATAATAATAATAATAATAATAATAATAATAATAATAATAATAATAATAATAATAATAATAATAATAATAATAATAATAATAATAATAATAATAATAATAATAATAATAATAATAATAATAATAATAATAATAATAATAATAATAATAATAATAATAATAATAATAATAATAATAATAATAATAATAATAATAATAATAATAATAATAATAATAATAATAATAATAATAATAATAATAATAATAATAATAATAATAATAATAATAATAATAATAATAATAATAATAATAATAATAATAATAATAATAATAATAATAATAATAATAATAATAATAATAATAATAATAATAATAATAATAATAATAATAATAATAATAATAATAATAATAATAATAATAATATTATTATTATTATTATTATTATTATTATTATTATTATTATTATTATTATTATTATTATTATTATTATTATTATTATTATTACTGATGTTTTATATACTGTGGTTTCAGTATATATATATATGAGAACCTTGTTTCAAATGTTATTTTTGCACAATATGAATAACAAAAACAGTTGTTTTTGGATGGTCCCGTAGCTCAATCGATAGAGCACCTGCCTGCCGTGCGAGGGGTCCCGGGTTCGATTTCCGGCTGGGAGTGGGGATTTTTCTGCAACCAAGATAATTGCCCATCTTCCCCAGAGTCTGGAAGTATATGAGAAAGAGTGCGAATGTGTGCAATGATTAAAATGAAATCCAAAGTACCACCAGCCCATACGAGGAAGCACCATTGCGATATGTTCCAAAGGAGAACGGCCGCCGATAGGACCAGTGTAGTCACAGGCGGGGTATAAATGGAACAAAAAATAGTTTAGTGTTCTTAAATGTCTAATTTAGCTCATTTTTTCAAATAGTTACTTATTTCTTTTGTTTCAAATATATCCAGCGCTTGAGAAACAAATGTGCAAACTAAGGAAAAGTAAGCTAGCAAAAACCACTCCGAACGAAACACTTCCGAGCTAATTATGGTTCGATGAATTGCATATAGTACTAACCAGAGATAAAATGTTAATTCCAGAAGCACTTCCGTGATATATTTTTGGGCCGAATGCAGAAGGGCACTCGTTAAGTCACTCATACATCATTCAGAAAATTAAATCCATCAATGCACCTGTAGATGCATGCAGGGAGCAACAGTACATCAGAACAACTGAATAACAAGCAATTGTGTTCTCTGAATTTAAAATTTGACATGAATCCCGTAGAGTATCACGCAATGTCATTCCGGTACATGGAGACAGTAAATTTCACTTTAAACGCTTTCTTTCACATTCATCACAACTGACGGCATCTCGAGTGGAATAAGAAAGCATTATAAATCTCTTTGTCCACATCTTGTGTCTATGGCCATAACATATAGCACGGTGGACGTTTTTAAGTACCACGTTCCATTAATTCTAATGAATGCTGTATTAATGTCTTTATCTTAGTTAGAATTAATTACTTTTATTCTTTAACAGAGACAAAATAACAAACGAAACTATATGTCTTGTATCAAATTGAAGAAATTCTGTAGATATAGAGCGTTATTCATATTAATTCATATTTTAAAACGTTATGCAAACGCTGACATGAACTTAGAAGTGGATGATATAGAAGTAGTTGCTCAGTTTATATGTGACACATATAGATAGTTTTTACCGCCAATAGAGCCGCTTATAAACACTCCAGAATGAGTGGTTCGCAGGTAGGTGACACACCGTGTCGCGTGCTGTAGCTGTTTTTAAACATACCGACATACTCCAAATTAGCTTCCTACTATTAAAAATTTCTTTGGCTTATGAAACCGCAATAAAGAAGCTGTTCTTTAGTTATTTATTTATTGGTATTTAAAGTATTCCAACATTCCATTATAACAGTCCACGACGGCAAATAAGCTGTTGGACATATGCAACTTAAACCATTTAGAGAGAAGTTAATGTTAGTGAGATTGAGGATGAAAACATTAAATGATAAAAAGAACAGAGAACCGTATAAAAGAATTATAGATAAAGTTAATCAAAACTAAATGCCTTATACAATGAGACAAGCATTGTATTTCATTGTGTTTAATAATACTAAATAAAGCATTTGTAACTGAAAATGAAGCTGTTGATTTGACATAACTGGTTGAAAGTGCTGTACAATTAAGATCATAGCAAAATGAGCAACCTTGGAACTGTCCGAGTCATTATCGACTTTTTCACAAGTAACTACCCTTTGCCCAATGACCTGTAAGCGAGGTTAGGGTTATTGAGAAAGAGCAAAGGGCAATACTTTTGTTTTTGTGGCCGATGCGTCCCAATAAGAGCTTTTGTGGTTCGCACACCAGTGGTTCCTGGCTGCCTAATCACAAAATCATATAATATTTAATGCTACCGAGCGGGATGGCTCAGGCGGTTTAGCCTGTGGCCCGGGTTCGATTCCCATTGCCGACCTACCGGACCCATGGTTTTTTTCGGGGTTTTTCCGGGTCGCTAGGTGAATGCTGGGTAGATAAATTACATCCCTCGAATTTCCTGTCCCTCCATTTCATCTCCATTATAAAATCACACCATCTCTCATCTGGTGGTCTCTTTCAGGGTAGAAGTGTCGGCGGGTGTCTCGGCGGTGCATGGCAGGATGATATGCTCTGAGGAAAACTACTTCCCCTCCGGTAGGTAGGTTGCCGGCCTCAGCTCCTCTGCTGGGACCATTTCGGGACCACCAGCTATGGACCTTTGGGGTTCGGATCACCTGCCTGGGACCATTACGGCTCGACAGCTGGGCTCGTTCCCGTTATGCTGCAGGGGAGCGGGTTCGCTGTCCTGTCCTGCCGTGGGAGCTCTCCATCTAAGTAAACTGTAAGGACCCTGCCCTCTGTACTGTCGTGGCTCCTCGGATCGGCCGCCCTCTGTCTCCTTCGCCTCATCCCTCCTCCAGGGGGTGCCCCTACTTGGGGGCATAGGAACAAAGGTCCCAGCATGGTGGCCTACGTACCGAATCCCCTCCGCAATTAAACCCTAATCACAATCCCCAATATTTAATGCTGCATAAAAATATACCTAAGAGAATTTCGAAGCTGAGACACCGAAATTCGGATTAGTTAAGTTATAAACTACGAAACGGCTATATCCGTTCAGTATCGTTTCGAAGCAACCTTTATGTATTTCAAAAGTCACTTGAAATATTAAACCGTTATAAATACTAATTTGAGAGACAAACAATGGGGTATACAAAAATCGAAAGAGGTTCGCAGTTCACTTAAGCCTATGACAAAATTCGGAAGGGGGACTTAGCACCCAAAGAAATTGGAGTAAGATCAAAGAAATCTTCTCTACCTATTTAAGGAACACAATCTAACGAATATTGACTCTATTGCTGTGTGTTACTAAAAATGAACATTCTTGTTTGATGTAAACTGTTGCTTGAATTACTGCAAAATAAGGGAGACTCATTCATTCCATAAAATATTTTAGGGTTAGTTTCCGCTAACGGAGTGTGAAGTAGAGGCATGTACTTTCTCTACCAGCAGCATTTTGCGTGCATTCAACAAGCGAGCGCGATAACCCTGTATGACAAGCGTTAAATGACACAGGAGGAGGTTCATTGTTATTTGTGACCCGTCTGGCGCGAATGGAAATTTCTGACACATAATATCGTGTACCCAAAATTACCGCATTCTTCTTCGATGTTCTCTCGTTAATCATTTGGATGTATGTGCATGGTAATGCAGAGGGAGTGCACAGTTCTTTGTCTTGCATCCGTTCCGTTTATTATGTGTGAACATCGCTTCCTTGTTTCTCACACAATAGTGAGGTGATGCTATCAAAAAACTGAGAACCATATATTTGCATACCTGCTGTCCCAGATACTGGCAATAATTTTACTAAATTATTATTTATAAGCATGTTAGTTTTAAAGTTTAACGCGACATTTGTTTGAAATCGCAAACTCAGGAGGCAACCATGTTTCTGATGCATCACAATAATAAAGATGAGAGTTAGAAAATCTTACGCACTTTATTTTTACGACTGTCCCACACTCAATATTAATTTAGAAATATTCAAAATGGTACTCACGCCAAAAATGCTTCTTTGGCATTAGGTTAATCTAGAGAAAAATTTCCCGGCAATAATAATAAAAGATGGATAAAAACAAATTTTTAGAACGTGCAAGGTTATCTAACTAGCTAACGTGAAAAAAGCATAACGAAGGCAGAACAAATTTCAAAATTGTTTTACAGATAATGGATCAGAAGCTCAACCTGACAGTACTTAGAGTAAGAAATATTTGGAAAAGGGCCATAAAAAGGGGGGAAACACTTGCCTGCCATAAAATGTATATAGGTTTAATTTCTTCATTTTTCCTGCACTAATTTTTTTCCTATCCGTTGTTATTTCACAGTCACGAAATATTATTGGTGATCGTAGAGGAATTTGCAGGTTATTCACAGAAAATTCCAGATTTATTTAAACCTAACCATATTACCAACATCTGCAGATATTTTAATAAGAATTTAAAATTCATTTTGGAAAAATATAAATAAATGAAAATGGTCCCATATAAAGTATTTTTGAGGCGTGCTAAGGTCAATGTCATACATTAGGAACTCGGGAACAGAGATTTTCATGAAGTTCTATACGTTTACACATAGATACGAACGTACACTTAAAATCAGAGTAGACTGTGCAACATAGTTTGTCATCTTTTAACGTACGTTAATGATGATGTAAGGTTTGTTTTTCATTTTCTCCTACATGCACTGTTTAAAGCATTTTTTCTGAGCAGCATCTGTATTCAAATTTACATAAATAGTTTATGCTTGATCTTCCAAAGAATACTAAAAATGTTCTAACTATTAAGATTTGTATAACCATGACATTGCTTTGGACAAGACAACTTTTGATCACAGAAAACAAAGATAACAGTGGGCAACAATGAAAATGTTTCGGGCTTAAAAATAGTGAATTAACATGTATTTCAAT
Organism: Mantis religiosa; assembly: GCA_030765055.1. NCBI lineage: Eukaryota > Metazoa > Arthropoda > Insecta > Mantodea > Mantidae > Mantis > Mantis religiosa. The sequence goes on along the minus strand of CM060947.1, from coordinate 92,075,719 downwards.
CTGCTGAATTCAAAAATCACCATAAAATGATAGATTAGTTCTTGTTTGAAGATAAAGTGACATTTCATTTTTTAGAGTGAAGATTTTTAATTTGGGGGATTTTTTGGGGAGTTGGCAATCCTGTCAAATAACAACACACAGTCAGAGAGAAATTTTGGAAATTAAGTGATGCAAGGGTTAAGGAAGGCTTTTTTTTGTCGGACCACAAATAAGAGAACTTGTAAAGGATCGCCGGCCTCGGTAGCGTAGATGGTAACATGTCTGCCTCACGCTCAAGAGGTCTCGAGTTCGAATCTCGGTCAGAGTGAGCTACCTGGATAAGGTTTTTCTGGGGTTTCCCTTATCATAAAAGACGAATGTCGGGTAACTCTAAGCTCCATGGACCCTGGACTCATTTGAGAATCATTTCACCCAATTCATTCACCGTCCGGTATGATTTAACGTTGTGGGACGTACATTACAAAAAAAAAAAGTTTTGGGAAGCCTTCTAGGGTGTTGTTCATGGATTTTTAGTCAACAAAAGAGTTGTGGAGCTGTTAGTGATGAACATGGGGAGAGATTCCATCAGGGCAGTTCTGTTATGGAACAAATATATCAGGGTCGTTGGAATGAAGTAGTGCTTGCTGATTACTATTGGTCTTTGTATAGGGATTCTGCGGAACTCCATCACAAGAGGTAAGCTAAAAGACGACAAAGTCAATAGGCCACCACATGATTCTCTTCAGACACAACTATCTGCGAAGTGTTTTTCCAGTACTTTAGAACTCTTAGCATGTAATTACCAGTTAGAAAATCAAATACACTTTCATTGTTGCTAGCATGCATGTAATTAAAATGTATCCTTTTCTCTCAATCCGTTAATATGTAGTACTTCCACCTTGTGTATATCATAGAAACTGGAGCGAATAAAAATTTTTCATTGTCATATTTGTTTTTCTCAACCCAAAATAGTAATTGCCTCATGAAGTGCTCGAAACATTAAAAAATTATTACTATGTTACCCAGTGTAATCTTTAAGTAAATATATAATTAAAAACCTTGTAAATAGTTTCATTCTGCTAAACTCAGAAAAAAAGAAAATTCATTTACTGCTATACGCGTAGTTTTGCTTTTATATTAAAAGGAGTCTTCAAAATTATGTATTTTCTATTATTTTTAAATATTAAAATATTAATTTTAAAATTATTTTAAAGCATATATGATGTATAGAATATATGCATATTTTATATATAAGCATGGCAACAACAATTAAACGGAGTTTGTAGACTTTCCGGAGTGCTTGAAGTCCTACCAAATTTTTATTTGAATTCCTGACACATTGTTGATAGCTGATAATGCTAAGTGATGCAATGGCAGCTTATTGCAAGAGAGCAAATGACAATTGGTTTTACGTAATGCACAGCCTTCTGTACTCATCTTTACGTGACCTCCTCTACGGAACTTGATATGCATAGCGGGCTAGCAGCTGCACAACACAGCTTTCTACCGCGGGAGATTTATTTGAAATTCCAATCAAAATTACTCTCTCTCTCTCTCCCTCCACCCACACGTAATAATTACTTCCCTCCCTCACTCCCGATCGAGATAACAACCCTGGCGTCTTGTCAAACGCATTAAGATGCTCAAAAGATACTCAGCACTTTTATGTACGGTAAATACCGACCTCCTCAGTTTACAGGGTGTTCACACATCGCATTCTCACCTTAAGGGAGTTATGAAACGTGGAATCCTAGAATGCCAAAATATATCTCGCATTATTAACCAAGAATATCGCTTTGTTCACGTGTCCCTCCAATTCGGTGTAAGGAATGCCACACTTTTACAGCGTGATATCGAAATTCGGGAACCTTGCCTTTAGTATCTACGTTTTGATGAACTCCTTCTTGTCATGTTATCATTTGTATATGTTATGCTTGCAAAATAAATGTACTTAAATATTTATACATACAAATTACGTGACTTATCAAAGTAAAATTGGGATTGCAACTTATAGCGTTCTCTATCGATATCTAACTCTCTGTCACTAAAATGTGTAACGAAATGTGCACAAGTTGTCTTAGACATTTGGTTTTAACTAAACCTCTAAGCTTTATGGACCATGGACTTATTTGAGCATCATTTCACCCATTTTATTCATCCTCCAGTATGACCTACGTTGGAGAACGTTAATTTAAATACTACTACTACTACTACTACTACTACTACTACTACTACTACTACTACTACTACTACTACTACTACTACTACTACTACTACTACTACTACTACTACTACTACTACTACTACTACTACTACTACTAATAATAGTAGTAGTAGTAGTAATAATAATAATAATAATAATAATAATAATAATAATAATAATAATAATAATAATAATAATAATAATAATAATAATAATAATAATAATAATAATAATAATAATAATAATAATAATAATAATAATAATAATAATAATAATAATAATAATAATAATAATAATAATAATAATAATAATAATAATAATAATAATAATAATAATAATAATAATAATAATAATAATAATAATAATAATAATAATAATAATAATAATAATAATAATAATAATAATAATAATAATAATAATAATAATAATAATAATAATAATAATAATAATAATAATAATAATAATAATAATAATAATAATAATAATAATAATAATAATAATAATAATAATAATAATAATAATAATAATAATAATAATAATAATAATAATAATAATAATAATAATAATAATAATAATAATAATAATAATAATAATAATAATAATAATAATAATAATAATAATAATAATAATAATAATAATAATAATAATAATAATAATAATAATAATAATAATAATAATAATAATAATAATAATAATAATAATAATAATAATAATAATAATAATAATAATAATAATAATAATAATAATAACAATAATAATGATAATAATAAAAGAGCACTTTACTGGAATTTGACTTACCTGCAACTTTCGCCACATAAATACGAGTATCATCTCCAACAAAACACTGGTTTCGGAACCATTTTCCAAATTCCTTTCTTTTTACTTACATATTTCATCTGAAAAATAACTCTTCTAACCTACTACTTCTAATTGCTTGTGATAACTGTTAACGTAGCGACATGGCTCCTTATAATGATTATTCAGACTATTGACTCTATATATTTTAGTCAAAATCGTCACGATTGCTTATGCGAAAATCAAAATTAACGTCCGCCTCGGTAGCGTAGCTGATAGAGCTTCTGCCTCACATTCAAGCCTCCCAAGTTCGAATCTAGGTCAGGGTGAGTTACCTGGTTAGGGTTATTTTACGGGGTTTTCCCTTATCGTGAAAGACGATTTGAGGGTAGCTCTTAGCCCTATGGGCCCTGGGCTCATTTGAGCATGAATTTCACTAATTTCATTTATTGTCCGATATGACTTAACGTTGGAGGACTTAAAAAAGAAAGAAAACTAAAAAGAACAAAGAAAGGTGAAAATTAATAGTAGCATGTCTGCATGTTGATTGTGATGTAAAGAATTCCAGGAAAACATTCACCCTGCATGGTTAAACAGTCCCTACCTAATGGATTTGATGACATATCCCTTTTCCGTTAAGTTGATCGCATTTAGACATAGAATTTTTCTAGATGATTTGTAAACACATATGTCCAGTGAAATATGATGCGGAATGTTTGGGCAGGATGTAAATCTTCATCTTAAAAAAGGAATTGCAGCCTTTCTGTTAACTATATTATTTCGCGATTCATAGACTAGACTGAACTACGCTATGGAGGGGAGGTCCAAACTTAGTCTATTGTACCTATGTCCGCAACTGGGGCAACCGCAGGAGAAAGGATGACGCGAGAGGAGATAGAGGGCGGTCGTGCTTCAGTGCAGAGGGCACGGTCCCTATGCTTTATCAGTTTGAAACTCTTTGGCAGGCAGTGAAACCAGTATCCCACTACTGAGAAAATGGCCCTACCCGACCGGTAGGAGGAAGTAGCTTGCTCAGAGCATATCACCCTGCCATGCAACGCCGAGACACCCGTCGACACTTCTATCCTGAAGGACACACTAGATAAGAGATGATAATGGAGATGAAATGGGGGACCGGAAATTCGTGGGATGTAATTGACCTACCCAGCATTTGCCTGGAAACCGAGAAAACCCATGACTCAGGTAGGTTGGCTACGGGAATCGAATCCGGCCCCCCGAACGTAGGCCACAGACGAAACCACCTGAACCATCTCGCTCGGTGTGATTCAAAGAAGTCTGGCGTCTACAAATCATAACTAGGTTAAAAAATCTACATTTTCTTTCACTTTCTCTATCATGTACGTACCACAGAGTATTGCATTCCCCCAGCAGGAGCTATTTCAAAAACATTTCTTATTATTTATTTGAATTTTCCAATACTTATGCTTCTCTCGAATTAGAAGTCATTTTTCTTTTTGTTTTATCCTGGCCATATAAAGAGAAGGGGATTTCAAAGACATCCCATAGCGACCAGCTCTTAAAGGATTCGACTATAGCTTAAGCCTACTGTATTCTCCTATTTTCATTGTACCTCTAAGGAAATATGTAATTAAACAATATTTACGAACGTTTATCTCGATTAACACAAAATAAAAGAACAACAAACATTTAATACTCTTTTTAATGTTCCATTTATGATGATTTACTGCAATGGTCATATCGGTGGCCGTTCTCCTTTGGAACATATCGAAGATGTTAACTCGTATTCGTTGGGGTTTAATCATTACATCACGCACACATTCGCACTCTCATTCATACTTCCAGACTCTGAGGAAGATGAGGAACATATCGAAGGGGATAACTCGTATTCGTTGGGTTTTAATCATTACATCACGCGCACATTCGCACTCTCATTCATACTTCCAGACTCTGGGGAAGATGAGGAACATATCGAAGGTGATAACTCGTATTCGTTGGGTTTTAATCATTAGATCACGCACACATTTGCACTCTCATTCATACTTCCAGACTGTGCGGAAGATGAGGAACATATCGAAGGGGATAACTCGTATTCGTTGGGTTTTAATCATTACATCACGCGCACATTCGCACTCTCATTCATACTTCCAGACTCTGGGGAAGATGAGGAACATATCGAAGGGGATAACTCGTATTCGTTGGGTTTTAATCATTACATCACGCGCACATTCGCACTCTCATTCATACTTCCAGACTCTGGGGAAGATGAGGACATATCGAAGGGGATAACTCGTATTCGTTGGGTTTTAATCATTACATCACGCGCACATTCGCACTCTCATTCATACTTCCAGACTCTGGGGAAGATGAGGAACATATCGAAGGGGATAACTCGTATTCGTTGGGTTTTAATCATTACATCACGCACACATTTGCACTCTCATTCATACTTCCAGACTGTGCGGAAGATGAGGAGCATATCGAAGGGGATAACTCGTATTCGTTGGGTTTTAATCATTACATCACGCGCACATTCGCACTCTCATTCATACTTCCAGACTCTGGGGAAGATGAGGAACATATCGAAGGGGATAACTCGTATTCGTTGGGTTTTAATCATTAGATCACGCACACATTTGCACTCACATTCATACTTCCAGACTGTGCGGAAGATGAGGAACATATCGAAGGGGATGACTCGCATTCGTTGGGTTTTAATCATTACATCACGCACACATTTGCACTCTCATTAATACTTCCAGACTCTGGGGAAGATGAGGAACATATCGAAGGGGATAACTCGTATTCGTTGGGTTTTAATCATTACATCACGCACACAGTTGCACTCTCATTCATACTTCCAGACTGTGCGGAAGATGAGGAACATATCGAAGGGGATAACTCGTATTCGTTGGGTTTTAATCATTACATCACGCGCACATTCGCACTCTCATTCATACTTCCAGACTCTGGGGAAGATGAGGAACATATCGAAGGGGATAACTCGTATTCGTTGGGTTTTAATCATTAGATCACGCACACATTTGCACTCTCATTCATACTTCCAGACTGTGCGGAAGATGAGGAACATATCGAAGGGGATGACTCGCATTCGTTGGGTTTTAATCATTACATCACGCACACATTTGCACTCTCATTCATACTTCCAGACTCTGCGGAAGATGAGGAACATATCGAAGGGGATAACTGGTATTCGTTGGGTTTTAATCATTAGATCACGCACACATTTGCACTCTCATTCATACTTCCAGACTCTGGGGAAGATGAGGAACATATCGAAGGGGATGACTGGTATTCGTTGGGTTTTAATCATTAGATCACGCACACATTCGCACTCTCATTCATACTTCCAGACTCTGGAGAAGATGAGGAATTATCTTAGTGGGAGAAAACTCCCCAGCCCCACCGCCGGGAATCGAAACCGGGACCCCTAGCACGGCGGGCAGGTGTTCTACCGACTCAGCCACGGCACCAACCCTAAGAATGTTTGGTGTGGGTGTTAGTAGGGAAATTCATGCGAGTGTAGAAAACAGTCGAATGTCGTACTCCAGCGGAACTGCCAAGACGTTCCGTTATATACAAACATCTCAACTTTCATGTGGTATTTTATGTCCACGCTCTTACAGCGTTGGCCAATGCATGACTGGCGTAAAAAGAAATGGTTGTGTCACACAACAATGCTTTTAGCTTGACTCACGTGGCAAGCACTTCCATGTAAATCTACATATTCAGAACATATGAGATTTAAGACTCCTAAACTTCCTTTTAGAGATAGTCACGAATGTCTTTACTTGCCACGCCACAAAATGTGGAATTCCCTTACGAAATGTTTGCCCATTATCTTACAGGGCAGCTCAGTTATTTCTGGCATTGGGAGGGGGTAATCCTTCCAAGTGTGTCTTTCTCATCCAGGAAATTATTTTCTTAAAACTCACGAAAAGGTTATAAACTAAATGGTTTCTTAAAACATACTTCCTCTCCTTTCAGTTGCGGTTATTGCTCTTAAATGCATTTTTCTCTTATATGGTGGAATAATATAATACACTATTATCTCTTCTCTGAAATATTTCACAGTAAAAATACCATAAATGTTTTGAAGCTATAAACTTTGTTTCTTTTTACTAACTTCAAATATAACAATTTTTCTTGAGAAAGCAATAACGTAGAAAAGAAGAAACATGAAGAGTTTGACATAAAAATTCTAAATAAAGCATATGGAATCTGTACTGATATTATACAGAGGAAAAATTGTGTATGAGTATGTATAGGATAACATCGAACATTATTCATCGGTGTTAATAAGTTTTCCAACATTGAAAAGCACTGTGCTTCCTGATGATAGCTTATGAAGTCATTTTCTGAATGCCTAAACATTAAAAGGTTTACAATTTTAAGACTGTTGAGTGGAGCAACATTCGCTTATATTTCATTGAACAGTTTATTCATACGTTATTAAAAATGTCACGATGCTTATTAAGCATCCAGAGCTACCACACAAAAATGATTTCATGATGAATACGGGAGGAGGTAAATGCAAATTTGAGCGTCATTCAAAGTTTAAAAAACTATCATGCTACGCATAAGCCAAATAACAAATTCCAAATAAAAAGGAACCTTGAATATGACACTGAAAGTTGTAAGAAATTACTACAAAATGCACATTCGAATGAGTCAAAAGTTGTAATTTTAAGATTTATTTTCATATATTTCAAATTGAGACATTTTCTTATATTTATAACAGTGTAAGATCCTACAACCAATTTGCGAAACAATGGTTTCCTGTTCTTTCTTTGTTTTTCTTTAAATTGCTCTTTTAGCACCTTCGCTTATTCAAAATGTTTCATAACCTGTTTTGAAACAAATTTGAAATACATTTTGCAGATTCCAAAGGGCCAAAATTGAACTTAAAGATACCCTGTACTGCAATGGGAATTTTTGTTATGGTTTTAAAAATATGGAATTTATAAAATAAAATCGATGATAATTTTAAAGTGTACTTTATTCTTAGAAAGCTGTATGATAATTTTAAAGTTGTGGTCAGATATTTGAAGAAAAATTTGTTTAACAGCTAAACATGATACTGAATATAAGTTAAAATCACTCCTGTGGAATTTAGACACACTGATTAAATTCACAATTATGTAGATTTACTCAAAAGTATAACATTTTCAATTACGTTTTACAAATGAGTCAACATTTCATTCTTTGTTACAAATGGTAGAATCTTAATATTTGATGATTTAACCCTACATACATGCTATTAGAAAAATGAACATTGAAATTCAAGGGGTCTATTTGAAATATTTGTTTTCTAGATATGGTAAACTAAGTATATATTAATTTGAAGCTATTTAAAGTCTTTCTAATACACCGTTTAGATTTTTTAGTATGTACTTTGATGGATATTTCCATTGTAAATATAGGTGATATGGTCAATAAAATAAGTCACATTTATTATATTCATGTTAACTATGGGTTCTTACTGTGGAACAATAAACTGTTTATATTGCATAATCGAATCGCAATTATTTGTGCAATTTCATAGATTACTCATTCTAACCATACTTACTGAACTTGATGAACATTCTTCCATTTGTTACTTTGAAGTGTTTAAAAAATTCGGGAATTTAGTTCTATTAATAAAATTGGACATGCTTAGCAATAAAACATCCTTCTTAGATACCTGCCTATCGGGCTGCTAGCTGTGCACATAGATGCTTGCAACTTCCCCTTACCGATTATCCTTCTCTTCTTGATAACGGAGACTATATTTTTCCATGTGCGCGCGCATCTCTAATCACTCCGGGTGAAATGTGCTCAGTCTCTACTGCGCAACCGGCGTACTGCTGCTTGATTGATTGATTGATTGATTACTATATAAATACCTACCTGAAGTACTACATGAAAGATGGCAATTCCAAATAGTAACAAATGTTGAAAGTGACGTTTTTGTTAAAAAAAATAAAGGAAATCGCACATTTGAAGAATAATTATGTAACTGCACACTCAAATAACCAATGCTATGGTCAACGTAGTGAAGTGTACTTGGACAGGACTTTAGAATTACACACGCAGGAAGAATATTTTATCCAGCACTACCTAAATTACGTAAAAGGTTCTATAAGGTCACAAGTAGTCAACGAAGATTGCACAGAAGGTGAAGGAAAAAGGGAAAGGATGCTACGCTCCATCTAATTTTGGACCATTTGCCAATAAAACGTCTGAAACCCATGCATATCATATCTTTTATGCCTGACGTTGACAAATGTGATGTCATGGAGTCGTTTTCCCTTCAGACGGCTGTGATGGATTTAGAATTATTTGTACATCAAGCAGTTAGATGGGTTTGCCAAGAAGCATTAACAAGGTAAGGTACTGCTGCTTTCATTTGATCCAAACACGGCATTAAAATATTCAAAACAAGCTTTAACAAGAGGATACCGTAATAACGTTTCTTTGTATGGTAGATCGTTGATGTGGGTTGGATTCTTCAAAGTGCAAGATACACTTGTTTATTATGTTGTGTATGCTTATCCCCTTGACGCCGAATTTCCTCACAATAAGATTACTTAGTTGAGAATTAAATTGACACAAATTTAGCATTTAGTGTAAGTCTTTCCAGGTACATTTAAAAAAAATATTGTATTAGCCCTCTTTCTAATATATTTCTATTTATTTAAGCCTTTCAAGTTGTATGAATAGATATGGATATCAAAGTGAAAAGCGATGGCACTTTGAAACAAAAATTTAACTTGCAATGGAAAAAAGAAGCAATATCTACAATAATTGTAACAGGCCTACCATATCAAATACATACCTAATAAGCCTACAATATTTCAGTGCCCTAACAGCATTACAAAAATTCATATATAGGATGGACCCTTTGAGTAACCTACGATGAATTTTGATTTGATTGTTTTAATAACAGGAAGAAATTTATGAGCGCTAAGCCAAGAGCAGAGTAAACAATATAGATGGAAACTAATTGTTCGTTCACACTAACCGTGTGTAGACCAAAGTACGAAAAGATAGAGCCTGAGTGAAAAATTCGATACCATAGTCGGGATTTGAATTACGGATCATCCGGTCTCCAGTCGGTTGCTCTTAACTATTGAGCTGCCATGGTCAACATGCCAACACGACATTAAGAGCAGATGGACGGTCCGCGGTTCATATGCCGGCTATGGTATTGGTTTTATTTTCAGTCTCATTCTACCTTTCCATACTTTGGCCTACACACGCTTAGTGTGAAAGAACAATTAATTTCCAATAATTGACCTACTAGGGGCCTCAAACTATAAAGCCTAGGTCTTAAAGTACTTACTGCATAGTAAGTCGCCTTTCAGGTAGTTGTCTCATGTGTTTATGAGAACTCCCATTAGTCCTGGACCCGTAGGACAAAGACCCGGGCCTCTTTCAACCAGGGAGTATCCGAGCTGTCCCAAAGGGTGCCCGGCGTCCTCCGTGGAGCTTTCCTTAGGGCAAGACCTGGGTTACTAACAAGCCCCCCCTCCATCTGGTCCAAGGACACAAGACGGGATAGCAGTGGATACGCCACTTACGCGCTATCGATATGACCTCGGTGGGGCCGCCTGGCGATCTAGCACGCCTTCTACTAGCTCTGCAGGCTAGTACCCGGAATTATTAATGACTTCCCTCAACCCCGTCCGGAGACGTACCCGATCACCCACGGGTATCAGGAACCACTGCCCCCTCGAGACCAACCCAATCCGAACAACTCCCAGGGGGAGGGGCTTGAATGTTTGGCCCGAGGTTCCTCTAGTAACGCCAGAAGTACCACGAGTGCTAAGTACCACGGCAGCTGAAGGGGACGGATCCCCTCCCCTATGGGATGAGAACTCCTAGGGGTTTACCGAAAAAAAACACGAATCAGTTGGAGAATTTAATGTCGTGCTAGTATGTTGGCCATGGTAGCTCAATTTGTAAGAGCAGCCGGACGGAGCCCGGAAGATCCTGATTCAAATCCCGGCTATGGCATTAAATTTTTCAGTCAGACTCTGCCTTTACAAACAACATTGACATAAAGAATTTGTTTACCCTGAAATGTGAAGGGAATTTGATTGTAAGCCCCACGTTGAACGAGTGGGGGTAGTTGATGAGGAAGAAGAGTTGCAGACATCAGTATAAGGTAGAAGGTGATATGAGTTTCTGTTACAAAGCTTGATGTTGCACCCACTTGCTTAAAATCGTAAGATTAATCACGAAATGTGAATTTCTAAATAATTAGGTTCAGTATGGAAACAAGCTAAGATATAAACTACATTTTTAACGCATTGTTAACAAAGAGGCAACTTTTCCACTAATTAATTCCACTAGCTAATTAAATCTTGTTTTTAAATAAATATTTGGTATTCAAGATACACATTTGTGCAAAAACTGAAGAATGCACTACACTAGCTAAACTATATTTTTATATCCATAGATAAGTATACAAAGTGATCCAGGATTACATGTTCTCTGTTTAGAAAGATATAGCTATTGAACTATCAACAAGTTTCAAATTCAAAATTGTCAGATTTAAGGTACCCATATCTCTAAAAACATTAATGCTAGACAGAGTAGATAAGCTGTGCAATGGAAGTAGCGAAACCAAGAGAACCAAACCAGAATTTAAACGATAACAATGAAACAGTTTACATACGCCAAGATGGAACATGGCTAGAATAAAGTACTACGAAAGAAAGTAAACGTAAGCTAAACAAAACACTTTCCCATGGTGTCTCGCTCCATTGCCCCTTGCGGTTTCTGTCACTAGGCCAGCGAAATTCCCTTTCATTGTCACTCGTTTGTTGTGTTGGTTCCGGGTTTTCACGATCAAGGTACCAGAAACATTATGTCTAACCTTTAGGGGCTCGCTCTTGGCACTGAACAATCCCTTTATTTGCAACATACGTGGAAGAATGTATGCAATGCAGCATTAGTCTGCATTTAAGAGTGGAGACAAAATGTAATCTATATTCAAAGAAACGGGGAGAGAGAGGGAGTGAGAGAGACAACGTGTGTGTGTGTATGTGTGTGTGTGTGTGTGTGTGTGTGTGTGTGTGTGTGTGTGTGTGTGTGTGTGTGTGTGTGAGATAATCTCGAAAACCACTCAAACCGACTTTGATAATTCTTTCACCATTAGACGTTATTTTTCCTGAATAGTTGTAAAAATTAAGAGTTAATTCATGTACATGTGACCAACTTCAATTCCGTTTCGTTGAATATGGATATCGGAGGTTAGTTTTGGCACTTTATTTATCGAAAAAATGGCAAATTTAGGAATAGGATTACGATTAGGATTACTACGGAGGGAAATCGACACTGCGACCAGTCTTGATCTGTTCCTCCCTGGGAGGAATGATGAGGCCAGAGGAGAGAGAGGGCGGCCGTCCCAAGGAACCACAACAATAGAGTGCAGGATACCTATATTTCACTTAGATGGAAACCTCTCCAGGTAGACCAGGACAACGGACACTCCCCCCTACTGAGGTTCGGAAGCTATCCCAGCAGCCGGTGCGGCGACCGGTAATCGGAGGAGGAAATAGCTTACTCATAACATGTCATCCTTCCATGCAACGCCGAGACACCCACCAATACTTCTACCTTAGAAGAGACCACCAGGCGAGAGATGATGTGAAATAATAATGGAGATGAAGTGGAGGGACAGAAAATACGCGGATGTAATAACCTAATCAGCATTCACCTGATTACCCGGGAAACCCCCGGAAAAACTCATGGGTCAGGAAGGTCGGCCACGGGAATAGAACCCACACCTCCCAAATGCGGGTCAAGACGAAACCGCCTGAGCTATCTCGTTTGGTAAATTTAAGAATATAATTAATGTTTTCTAATCGAAAGGGATAAACGTGGAAGCTCAACATATTTTAAAAGTGATTCTTTTTTTGTATAGACATTTCCTTCCTGATTCACTGAAGTTTTATCAATTAATATTTGTAGGGCCACAGCTCCGTGGTAACGTGTGAAGCTCATATTCAGCTGGTCTGCGTTCAAATTCCATTGAGATGGCCACTCCGGTCATGGGTCTCTTCCTAGTTACCCTGAGTCGGTAAGTGAATGCTAGGGTAATTTACACGATTTTTTTTTTTTTTTTTTTGCTTGTTCCATTTATACCCCGCCTTTAACTACTATGGTCATATCGGCGGCCGTTCTCCTTTGGAACATACTGAAGGTGTTAACTCGTTATCTTTGGGTATTTTATCATTACATCACGCACACATTCACACTCTCATTCATACTTCCAGACTCTGGGGAAGATGGGGAATTATCTTGGTCGGAGAAAAATCCCCACCCCCACCGCCGGGAATCGAACCCGGTGCTCTAGCAACTGAGCTACGGGGCCAGCCTACACGAATTTATTGTTCATTTCCTTTCATTTGTTTCAGTATTGAAGGAACAGGCCTTCGGTTTGTGGCGAACTGGCTGGGTACCCAAGAGACTCAAAGTTTATAGTTAGGTCCTGCTTATAGCCTAAACAAAATATTATTTATCTTTCTTCTTCGCCTTGCTTTCTTATTTTCCTCACACATTTGGCTCTTACTTTTTCAAAATAGTTTCATATTTAATTAAATTGTCTTTCTTTTATTTGTATTTTACATCCTCCAACGTTAAGTCATATCGGACGATGAATGGAATGGGTGAAATGATGCTCAAATGTGTCCAGGGTCTATAGAGCTTAGAGTTACCCGACATTCGTCTTTCAGGATAAGGGAAATATTGGAAACAAGCCCATCCAGAAAACTCACCCTGACCGAGATTCGAACTCGGGACCTCTTGAACGTGAGGCAGACTCGTTACTATCTAGGATACCGAGGCGGGCTTAAATTTTCTTGTAAGATTTTACATTCCTACACTTTCCCTCCTGAATTCCTTTAGGTAAATTTAAACACTGCTTTCACCTATTTTATCTTTGAGCATAATTACTTTCCTCGCATTCAAAAATTACATGCCAATATTCTTCTTCTTGAGGCTATATAAACACATTTCTCTAAATAACTCACATTACTTATATGTTGCAACTTCATCACCCATGTTCTAGCCCATGCAAAGTCCTCTATTGTTGCTTTTGTAGCTGTTACTGTAAAGCACTATGAGTGCATGAATGATACTGCAAAAGTTGTGTTGAAAAGTATAAGCAATCAACCTTCTTCAGTTAATGAAGACGTCAAAGCCTGTTGCGTTAATTATCTGTTAATTGGTTACCGCCACAGTACTTGTTTATCTTCGCGGTTTTCTTTTGATCCAGTTTTGCATATTAATTGGCTCTAGACCCATTAGCAGTTTGTCCTTCTGTAGAAACTAAGGACTAGTACCTACTCTTAGTGAAGAGCCATTATCGTAAAATGCCTGCCATTTTTCTTTCGGTGTTCTAAGAATTCCGTCCAGAGGAGAGAAATTTTCTTAATCGAGTGACTAATAACGGCCATCGTTTAAGCAATTTTTCTCCTTTTTTTCCTTTTTCTTGGGAAGGCTTTTAAATGTAGCTGGTTTGCTGCGGCAATTAATACTTGCGAATTGCATTTGGCAGGTCGCAGCTTCTAATACTGAGCCTGTTATAAGTTTTTCGTGGATCCCTTCAGTCCATATTTGCAATTTCTGGATTCGAATTAGTCTTCCACGGAATTACCTTCAGGTCAGTCACATTTATCTCACCTTATTGTGTTCTCTTGATTATTATATTTGCGTTGTAGTAATCTGTATTTAGGTGTGCAAATTATCCCTAAATATTTCATATGTATTATAAAAAATTTAATACCGATCTCTTTTGAAATATCCGGAATAAAGAAACGCAAGATTGTAGAAAAGTATGAGTTTACATAGTAACCCAAAATGCATAAGAATAAGGATAATACATTTCAATAATGATATATATAGTTACATTTATCATGATGAGATTGTAATGATGGTGATGATAATGATAATAATACTTATGAACTAATAACAATAGTTTGTTTTTATCAAAGGCTTTTTTTCTATTGACTCGGATCACCCTTTATTGTTTCACTGTTTGAAGCAAACAGAAAGTGACATGTGAGTAAACGTAAAAGGTACATATGATAGAGGGGCCTCAAAATCGGGGCCAAATACCTCGCATATGTCGATGTGGCTGTTTCTATTGGGAGGGAGGGATGAAGGACAGACCCGAATGGTGACCAGATCTAAAACCAACTTGCTTAAGCATAGGCAGAATACATAACATTTCCAAAATGAACATATCCAACGCCACTCAAGCCCATCCACAATCCCGAACCACTGGTGACCCTTTCAAGGGGAGCCTGCTCACCGGAGTGTGTGTGTGTGAGAGAGAGAGAGAGAGAGAGAGAGAGAGAGAGAGAGAGAGAGAGAGAGAGAGAGAGAGAGAGAGAGAGAGAGAGAGAGAGAGAGAGAGAGAGAGAGAGAGAGAGAGAGAGAGAGAGAGAGAGAGAGAGAGAGAGAGAGAGAGAGAGAGAGAGAGAGAGAGAGAGAGAGAGAGAGAGAGAGAGAGAGAGAGAGAGTGAGAGAGATGAAGTGAGGGAAACATAGAGTAGTATCAAAGTAGGAATATTAGTAAAATAGGGATTTTAGCAACTTCCCTGATTTCTCGAAAGTTCAAGTTGAAGATTTTAAATGAATTTCCCCAATCCTTTCCTGGTAAGAAACTGTTACTTTATATTTTATCACTAAAAGATATTAATAGTACTATAATGGTAGTAATTAAGACGCAGGTACTCGCACGTTTCTGAAACGAGTGGTAGGGAGTGAAGTCTGAATTACCATTACAGTCAATTTACATACTTTGTTTTTGGTCGACCACACCTTAATATTTGAAAAGTTAGAGATTTTACAAAAATATCTTATCTTATTAATGTGCGTAATTAGGTACTTACCGGGTAATGACATTGATTTTTGAATATTAATTTATGGAATATTGTGGTGATTTTAGTAGTGAATACTAGTTCACAATGTAGACGATTTTATTTTTAAAGATCGTTCTTCAAAGTATGTCGACCTTATAATTAGACTGACATCGCAATAAAGTTTTCACAGCAGTAAATAGAAATTAGCTGCTACCATGTGAAATGCTCCATGTGGAGAAAATATTATGACAAATCACAACACGAAGATATTAAATAGCCTTAAATGGAACAAGAGAACAGGATGCATGTATGAAACATTCGTTTTCTGACAATAACTAGTCAAAAATTTTCGCTTAACACATTTAATCTAAGTAGTGCATTTTGATATATCATTTGACTTTTCACTTGCTCCTCACGAACTCAAGTAGTAATGTCAAGTGCAACTTTTTCTATTCAAAATATCCAGCATGTTTGTCAGGAATGAATACAAAGTTATATAAATGCTCTGTGGAAATCTTGGCGGTGTTGGTGGTCTGGATTCCAGTATACAGGTGGGGTTGATATGGTCCTGGAAATTGTCAGCGTTGTTATTAAAAAAATATTTATTTTATTTTTTGGAGTTTAGTGAGTAGAGTGTCATTTCAGAAGGTTTTGCTATTTTGTTTCTAAATATGTGTGCATATTTAATATATTATAAAGAATAAATAAACTAATGTTCCTTTGATACTAAAACTACAGTTGTAAGTATAGGAGTTCTAAATAAGAAAGAACTATTTCCTGATCGAGTGGTTTGAGATGTGGGCGACGCTGTTACTTCCTTCTTAAGCAATTAATGCACTTTACATACGGAACTGAGTCGATCATTTAGCGAAGTGGGCTGGCTCACCTGCAGGCCGTGTTAATTATTATACATGCTGTCATTATCTCAACACCAGTTTGTCATTATCATACTGGACACCTCACACGATGGAGGACAAATTATATCTTCTTTTTCTAATATATTTCACTTTCTTTTTCACCAATTAGCACCGCCCACGTTGGCAGCCATGCTGGACACGTGCCGTCCATATTGGTATAGGTACCTTAGCTTCTTTTGTGTCTGATAATTAATAAGCACTAATGTTACGTTTAGCAGCGTACTTCCTATATAATGTATATCAAAGTATCTTATGTTCTATTTCTACCAAATCTGGTGAAAAAGTAGATAAAAATTTGATGTATAACAACTGCAACTCATATGTAACACACTGTTTACATGAAAATTCATTCCTCTATTCACTTTATATGATTGGCAGTGCGATTCTGAAGACAGGTTATCTTTCAATTCTTGCATCATCAATATTACTAACGTGTACACATATCCCTATCATGGGTCTCCAAGATTACTAAAATTCTAACTTAGATGGTAATTTATGCCATTTGCTACTTTAGTAATTTGTTTTCCAGTTTTAAGCCATTGTTTTGTCTTTTTCTGTTGCTCTTTGGACCTTTATTTAGTGATTTTATTGGTTTTACACTAAGTATATAAATATTGTTATATTACTGATATCTTCATCAGAGAAACTTACCAACACATTCATTCCACTATTCAGTTGGGAAGTAATTGGTGTACATTTTAATAGCAATTTATATATAGAAATGAAAGCTCACACTTTTTTTCATGCTTATGGGTGAAGGGGTGGCTATTATCAGGAAAGCGAGTATCATTGTAAACATGATTCATGTCTCAAACTGCAGAAGAGACCTGCCAGTTTTCCAGCTCTCGCGTTGAAGAAAGTTAATCTTTACAGATTTGAAAATACTTTTCTTAGTCTTTTTTTTAAATCCCTGAAACAAAAATATGCAGATACATACACACACACTCAAAAAGTAAATATTTATTTCTTGTACATAATTTTTTCTTTTGTATAGCATTTATTCCCAACTATAAAATGATTTATAGTCACCTGTACATTTCATTTAATAGATTAAATAAATCTCAGTTTTGGATTATTTTTTGTAATTATCAATCTTAAAAGCATTTATAATCATTTTTTCAGTCATCAAAATCCAGACCCTGGTAATAATCAAGATAGGCCCGCCTCGGTAACTTAGATGGTAGCGTATTTGCCTCACGTTCAAGAGGTCCCGAGTTCGAATCTCAGTCAGGGTGACTTACCTGGATAAGGTTTTTCCGAGGTTTTCCCTTATCCTAAAAGACGAACGTCGGGTAACTCTAAGCTCCATGGACCCTGGGCCCATTTGAGCATCATTTCACTCATTCCAATCATCGCCCGATATGACTTAAAAAGTTAAAGGACGTAAATTACAGAAAAAATCAAGATAGACAAGTGATAATAGTAGATATCAGTTTTCTTAAGAAATAAGTAACGTTTAATGTTACGAAATTTTAATGAGATCCACATTATTCTACAGTGGTTAACTCCTTTATGCTTTTTGTGGTATAAAATTTGAAGCAAAATAAAAAGTAATTTGTAGAAAGTTTGAGATATACCGCTGGCATTAATATCTTAAACACTGTATGTTGTTTTAATGAAATTCATGAGCAGTGTTTGAGAAAATAAGAAATAATAAAGATCGTTCCCCGTAAAAGGTTTGTTGTGGCGGAAATCCCTTAGAAAATCTCTCCCCTGTGTTCTTACCAGTCTGATTTAACTATAACTTTTTCAATTTGATTCCACTGTTCACACACACACATACAGATAGGTATATTTACTCCTTTTGTTTCTCTAATTAGCCGAAGCTGTACCGCGCCCTCCACCAGAGGACTCAGTTGTGATTTTGTTCTTTTTGTTTCTTTAAACGCATTTTGCGATAACAAATAAACATGCCATAACTTTACCGTGTGTAGTACTCTACAATGCTAAGATAAAAACAATTTGGTTTTGGAATGTATTCCAAATGATATCCAGTTGCTGGACAAGCACTGCGCTTGATAATCTTTATTAGTTTGGAGGGTGCTAATTGCCCCGTATAATTTACAAAGTGCATAAATTCCTTTTACAATGCTGATACAGGTTTTTCTTACCTTTTCCAAGATTTAATGTAAAGCAGAGTGCAATATCTGCCAGACATGGGGCAGAAAAGCGTGTAAAATAAAATAAAATATTGATGATAGTATTCACCAGGTAATTAATAATGATAATGATACTACCACTACTACTACTACTACTACTACTACTACTACTACTACTACTACTACTACTACTACTACTACTACTACTACTACTACTACTACTACTACTACTAATAATAATAATAATAATAATAATAATAATAATAATAATAATAATAATAATAATAATAATAATAATAATAATAATAATAATAATAATAATAATAATAATAATAATAATAATAATAATAATAATAATAATAATAATAATAATAATAATAATAATAATAATAATAATAATAATAATAATAATAATAATAATAATAATAATAATAATAATAATAATAATAATAATAATAATAATAATAATAATAATAATAATAATAATAATAATAATAATAATAATAATAATAATAATAATAATAATAATAATAATAATAATAATAATAATAATAATAATATACTAAGTAAAAAGAAAGATGTGAAAAACAGAGGCTCTTAAAGCAAACTGTACGTAGTCGAGTGGTTGTGCTGGCTTTTCAGACAAGTGGGCCGGGGTTCCATAGGGAGGCTTTTCTTATTTCACTGGTATCGTGTTACCTAACGTAGAGTCTGTAACAATGAATGGTTGTGTTTAAGGGTAAAGATAAATAACAACAAAGAACCGCGTTAAAATGAACATCTCTGGTTATGCCGCGTTATTTATTTCTCAAGTCAAAGAAGATATGACCCCCGAAATTAAGGGCGGACATATTTAAAAACAAATAAAGAAAAAATAAGAAAGAAGTAGAAAGGCCAATGAAGATATGTCTACCTAGAAATTGCGGTAGAAGAAATTATTAAACTAATCAGAATGCAGAAATAATGACGTAAGATGAAACATGTAGAAGTCAGAAGGAAGCTACATAATTTTGGTCTACAGTTGGTTCAAAATAATTAATAACAAGAATGATAATACTGATATCAATGGAAGCATTACTCAAAGCGCTTAATAAAGTATTTCAGAACACGATGGTTGGCAAACCCTTTACTTAATATGAACTAAGTACTTGAGAGCAGGAAGCAAATAGATACGACAGGCAATATAAAGAAGGCGCAGTTGCAGATCTTACTGAATATTTATGTAAATGGGCTTAGATATCGCCTCACCTATAATCTACTGTCGTTAAAAATTTGCACCAGCGCAACTTTCGATTGTATAACCAAAGCGTAAATAAATAAAATTTGTCACACTTTCAAAGAAAACAAAAAAATGAAAGACTTTCATTTTCTTCTCCTCCCCTTTCCCCCATAACTTTTGCAGTAAAAGAAACTGGAGCGAAATTAAAAAACCAGAACACTTGCGAAAGCCAGAACTAGTCTTTTCAGTGATTTAATTCCTTGCTTCACTTTCTCAAATCAATCACATATGCAGATTACGAGGGCATTTTTAGTTTTTATTTGTTCCTGCCCAGACGAGGACGTTTCGCATGCAAGACACGTAGTCTCCCATGACACAAACCAGGCCAAAAAAAGGGGCTAGTGGTACCTAACTAGGCATTCTGGAATATAAAATTAAATAAATAAGATTCAAGGGGTAAATTTCAGTAAATTTCCTTGCGAAAGAATTTATCTTAAAACAAAACGGGGTCAAACTTTCCCCTGCTTCGAAGTCAGCAATGGAAATTTCCTAATCCGCAATTCTTGAAACTTCAGGAAAGTAATATGCGAAAGTAAAAACTGAAACCTTAACGAATTGTACTTAATTTAAACTTTCGTAAGAGTCTATATATAATGGAGAATAAACAGGGCCAGAAAAATGTCGTTATAACGTTATACAACCACTATCATAATACATTTAACGCCTGAGATCACTTGCATCGTTTACTTTTGGTTCCTCTTCCTGATTACGTCACTGTAGACACATTAGTGATAGAAACAGCTTTCATATAAGGAAATACTCATTTACCCGAAATTGCGCCAAATTGCTTTCATTGCCTTTAGTTCGTTCTCATTTTATAATGCATGTACATGGCTAAAAATATTGAATGTAGTGTAAGGTTGGCGCTAACCAAACATTTCAGCTTTGTTCTGCTTTATCAACCCCGAATCTTTGTATATTTACTATCAACCTCCTTTGACGTATTTATAACGTCATTAAATTAAATGAAGGAACAAATACTAATGAACGCGACAGTTACGTTTAAGTTGATTATCAGTTAGAGGTTCCTAATTTAGAAACATTTCAATGTTGATATAAGCACGCTGAAAATGGTAATATACAAATATTGTTTCATTTTAATTAACATTATCTACCTTAAACTCTATGACAGGGGTAGCATATTTGCCTCCATTTGAGAGTTTTCGAGTTCAAATATCGGTAATAGTGAGTTATCTGAATAGGATTCTCGAGGTTTTCTCTTATTCTGAAAGATGAATATCATTTCCCATTGCATTCATCGTTTGACATTACCTAAGTTGTAGTACGTTAAATAAATACAAAAATACTTCACATAGGATATTATCTTTACTTATCTGAGATCTCTGGCAGATAATTTCATTTCTCTTAGTTACCAAAATGAAAAGACACTTTAAAATTTCCTGAAAATGAGAGATTCATTTATGGGTGAGATTGAAATATTAGTAAAAGTGAGAAAACTGCATTTTCTTTATATTTTTGTTACACATTGTCTTCCATACTGTATAATAATTCCTTTATTTTGATCGACAGAATCTATTTTTAATTTAAGAAGACTCATTGTTCATTACAAAGTTATATGAAAAGCTGAATGTTGCGTTAGTTTGTTTTCTGGGAAATAGGCTTCCAAGACTTTAAGAATTAGTTTAACCAACTTAATATGATTGTTTAAATTATACAAGAAGCGGCCAATCCGGGAAAGAAATGCTGTGATTTTGTATTTTGGACCTCCCTGTAAATTTAATAGCTTTGCTCATGCAAGTTCCGGCGTTCTTTTAAGTGATGTTCTATCAATGCGTTTTAAGTTTAAGCTATTTAACTATGAAAAGTAGTCTTAAGCTCTAAATGTACAATAAAACTTTTTAATTTCCTGTGAAATACGACAGATAAAGACCCAAAGTGAAACGAATTATAGGAAAGCACAGCTGGCGGCACTAAGAAACAATACTTGTAAATGTAATATGTTGGCCCATAACTTCTGTGTTTTTTCTCTAACTGACAATTTGCCTGCAAAATAATATGTTTTGGTGATGCTTTTCTATGTTATTCGATAGAGGATTAGGTGCTCTTCAAAATAGTGTGTTTAGTTTTAGTATGCTTATACAGTGGTTTCTGTTTTATTTAGATAAATAAAATGGAGCTTTAAGTAGCATCTTTGGCACTTTTTTATGTTTAATCGAGGAGAAAAAGCCATAGAAACTGTTGCAGGTTGAGGCGCAATATCTCTGGGCTATGCCTCATTTGCGTACAATTTCATTCATACATACATTCATTATTTATGAAATATAGTGTTTAAACGACATGATATTACTGTAAATAAATAAGTAGAGGTACATATACATATACTATTCGCCTTCTGAAGGCTCCCTCAACCAGAATTTGAGCTCGATAACTTCAGAATATGAGTGGACACTTTATCCCATATAACATGCATTTATTTTTAATGCAATTGTGAAAAATTATCTTGCTACAGTTAAAAAATGCCTATAAAAGCTTCCTTGTGTACGATGGTAAAACGCAATCTAGAAAAAATTAGAGTAAGACTAAAGTATTACTCGTGTATTAATGTCACTTTAGAAATATATACAGTAAGCGAGAAAAATCTAAATAACGATATTTAATTCCCATAGTATTAAGTCCAAAGACTGCCTACGCAAACAGCAAGGAAGGAAAACCACTTTTATTTGTGCATTTCTTCTATATTAGCATATTCTGTGCTTACAATTTTAGAATAAAGATCATTGTGTTCTCTATCCTGTAAGCTCGTTTTGAATACTTTTTTTTGAAAAGGACCATCAAAATTATGAGGATGTGTAAAGATATATTGTCAAAAAATTTTGATCATTTCTTATTGAACAGCTTTTTTGTTTTTTATTCTTTCCCATCTTTTTTATTTTATTTTTTTGGTTTTTATTTTTTAATTTTTTTAAGGATAAGGAGAAAGGAAATAAGTCTATTAAGAGTAAGTCTAAAACCATCTAACAATAGTTCAAAAATAAAAATCAAAATTATATATAACATACTTGTACTCAGCTGGTCCTACTTGTAACTTCACATAATCCCTTTTATCCTATTATAGTATTCACATAAAAGCTGATTCTGCTGTAGCCATTACTTCTTTTTTACTATTTTCTTCAACTAGGGAAAACACTGCATATCACCAAAAAATTCGCTAACAAGATTTCAGTGCAGATAGATGTTAGGAATGTGAAATAAAAAAGAAAATGTGAATAAAAATGAAGCATTTTTAGAAGAAGATCCGCTCGCGAATGTGTGTGTGTGTGTGTGTGTGTGTGTGTGTGTGTGTGTGTGTGTGTGTGTGTGAGTGTGTGTGTGTGTGTGTGTGTGTGTGAGTGTGTGTGTGTGTGAGTGTGTGTGTGTGTGTGTGTGTGTGTGTATATATATATATATATATATATATATATATATATATATATATATATATATATATGTGTGTGTGTGGGTGGGTGGCTGTGGTGGGGGTGGTTACGTCTGTTTGACTATAAACAGCATAAGTCAAAAACGAAAGGTGGGTTTTATATCAAACTTTGAATTTAAGTTCAGCATCTTCCAAAGATATGACTCGAAGATTTTCAAGACATCCCCCTCTACCCCAACATTTAGAAGAATTTTTTGGAAATTAATTGTTCTTTCACACTGGCCGTGTGTAGGCTAAAGTATGGAAAGGTAGAGTCAGATTGAGAACGTCAATGCCGTAGTCGGGATTTGAACCACGGACCTTCTTGTCTCCCCGTCCAGGCGCTCTAACCTTATAGCTCGATGGTTAGAGCGGCTGGACAAAGACCAGCAGATCCGTGGTTCAAATCCCAGCTATAGCATTGAATTTTTCAGCCTGACTTAACCTTTCCTTTAGAATTTTTTCTTTTAAATTTTGAATTTCTTAATGATAGCTCTAATACTTTTGATTAAAATGTTATATCTTAATATATTTTAGTAAGAAATTAAGCGTACAACTTGAATTTTATGCAAAAGTCCTCAATTTGCTCTACATTCTGGCGATTTTTGTATAGCTTGAAAGAGAGAGACCAAATCTTCCTGCACAAGCAATTTAGATCTCATTAAAAACACAATTTGTGTCTATACATTTTATTTTTGTGAATTAAGCCACTTTGAAAATATTGCTTGTTATTTATCTGAATTCTCGAATACCTACTTATACTTTTTTCAAATGGTAAGCCGTTATTCACTACTTTATCTCTAGGACGTGCAAAGAGCAGAGCATTTCAGAGGTATCACGTAGCAGTTAGCTAGGTTGACTATCGCTTGAGACCTACTGAATTTCTAATTTATTCTTGCACATAGAAGAAAATTATGAGTAGAATTTGTTAGACCATGTAAGAGCTTTTACTGAAATAAATATTTGACTGAAACAATGTCGAAATAAGCAAAGGTGCGGAAAATAAAACGCTTCTGATACAGTGAGTCAGTTTT
Organism: Mantis religiosa; assembly: GCA_030765055.1. NCBI lineage: Eukaryota > Metazoa > Arthropoda > Insecta > Mantodea > Mantidae > Mantis > Mantis religiosa. The sequence continues at coordinate 92,051,141 of CM060947.1, read as the reverse complement.
TACTGCTAATGAATTCTTGTTGGAGAAATGTCGTGTTTCATTCACTGAATCTTATAGTTCCTACTGAAATTTTTCTAAGAATGTTATTTTTAATTCAGACACGCATTTACAGAGAAATGTTTAATTCTGATTTTTATGTATGCGTTACTTCTTCTATCTACCAGATATGTTGTAGAGAATTTAAAATTAGTAGAACCGGTAAGATTCTTTATATATATACGTTATGTTTTTTAAGCTTGTAACAATGAATATTTCGAAAAAAAAGACTTGAAGTAGGACGTTTGTCATGTCCAGTCTCATGTGCATTTTCTATTGTTTACAAGCAGTACAAAATTACATAAAATTAATTCAGAAAGAAGAGGAGTTCATAGATTACACTCAGAAAGTGAAAAGAAATATATAATTTTTATATACAAACCACTTACATATATGTTATTATAATATACACAATTCCATATATTTTTTAAGGTTTAAATTGAATTTCTTCCATACAAAACCCAGTTTTGTTGAGGTACTTTTCTTGAAAATCTTCTGAAGTGCTTAAGCATATCAATCTGATTCAAACACAAATTTTGTATAAATTAATTTTTCGTTTTTAATTATGCTGTTAACAAAGATAGATAGATATACACATACTTACAAGTCTGTTGTTTTCTAAAAGTGTTATATTTTTTGTTTTGTGGAGCTCATAACGTGAATTTTCAATGAAGTTTTAATAATGTTCTGATAAAATAAACAGTTCCTCTTTAGGAGCGAGAAAGTAAACACGATTTAGTTAAACATGAAAACAAACATTATACGTTATGCACGAAATATCTTGAACCCATACATAATAATGTTTTAGCATTTAAGTGCTAAGGAATAACAACTATAAAATGTTTTTCATTTTAATATCTACTGAAGCATGTAGTAAACGCATTTATGTGATGTAATGTTTTCTTTCAATATTTGAAAACGGAGGGAAGAAAGAAAAAGTGTGAAGCAAACAGTTTATAATTAGGCTGCTTTAGGAACGTACAAGGATTCCTGTTTATGTACTCAGCGTGTGTTAAACTGCTGTTATTACCAATCTTTTTTCTCACACTCGCTGAAGCTAGTGATTGGAAGCTGGAAGATCATGACCAATTGGCAAGTCACGACCTCAGCCGTGTGGGCTGGTGCAAAACCTCTTAATGCCTGTCATCATCGTCATTTGCTACAAGGATTAAGTCGTCCAAGGCATGCCAGGTATTTGCCAACCTCAAATATTCTTCCACCCTTTTAAGTTTCCTAAGTGCATCCATGGTACCAACAAGAAATGGTTTCATAAGCTCCATGCAATGTTTCGTTCTTAAAACGCACTTCTTGTATTGACTTGAAAACCATTCAGTGCTTTAATTGACTATGAAATCTCCGTTATATTAAATGAGAACGAATGCATTCACTGGCTATTTACAGGTAATTTATGAGGAATTTATGCCAATGCATAAAATCTACATCTTCATAGAACCATTAGAACTATTTTCGGAAAAAAAGTTCTTGTGGCAATGAGTTACTTTGAATAAGCGCATAGCACTATTCTAATTTTTGGTTTTGTGGAAATGATTTTATGGTGATACCCCGATGTCCATGCATGTGTCGAATGCAAATTTTCATCTCCTTTAACTAAGCGGAGAAAAAACTCACATTCTTACCTGCCCATCTTAAGCTTGTATATTACGATTTCTGCAGTATTTTTGGCGTTATGGAAGAAAATTCACACTTTTGGCACATTTTCGTAAAATCTAATTGCTACATTCACAGGTATTTCTGTATCCGCGATCATATAGTCTTATATAGTTTCTGGAAACCATTTTGTTCTCAGAAGCTTGAATTTTCTATCTAGTTGAAGCTAATTGAAATAAAAGTATGAATATTTATGTAACTTATTTACACACTTTTTTAGGTTCTTAAGGAAACGACAGTCAAATATTTAAACAATGTTTAACTATACTACTGCCCTTGAAAATGTCTGTTCTTTCTGTAACATGGCGAGAAAATCTGAAAGTTAACCATATTTAAAAAAGAAAGAAAATACTGAAAAACTCAAGCCAACAACATGGATTTCTTGGAAACGGCTTATTCCATAATAACTGTTTTCAGTAAATCTTAGATTTCAAAACTATCTATACTTTTTGTGTAGTTACGTTTTAACCTGTCTTACGTTTACCACTTGTACAAAATTATATGCAATTCTAACAAAGCGTCGTTAACAAATATTATTGTGACTCACATAAATTTTCAGTAATTTTAGAAATATGGCCAGTTATAATTATGTATAAGACTATGAGGAGATAATAGTACGAATTTAAACAAAACTGTAGGTACGCCTGCATTGTAATAGTTTAAAGGAAATGAAGTGAAAGTTACTTGAAGAGTGGAAAATGAAATAAAAAGTACTGAAGTATAAAGAACAAATAGAATATTCACCAGTATTTAGGAGAGATTAGCGTGAATTATGTTTAACCTAATAAGAAGTGGTATATTATTTATTGGCTCTCCGATTGTATACAAATTATTTTTATATGATTGGAAGGAGAAGATTGGGAGATTATGAGATTACTGAAACTTTGATAATTCACAAAGCATATAATTTTTAATGTGTTAAATCTGGAGTAGATTTCAGAAAGTTGGGGATAAAGTTAGAGTAGAAAAAAAAATGGAATACAAGAAGGGAAATACGATTTTAAAATTATGAGTGATATTGCATAGAAGATTTCTATTAAAGAAAAGAAATTGTTGATAAATGTCAGGAGATATAGCTTTGAGGTTTACCAGGAGAAATAAATAGAGACGGGAGAAGGGAATAAGGATGACTAGGTTGAGAAATGGATAAATATTTTGAAGTTGAGAAATTAAGTAATGGAGGGGAACGAAGTTAAGAAGAGGAATATGATGCTGAGGTACAGAAACAGTAAAGGATATAACCATATATCCATGGCAACACTGAGACAGTGTACAGAACGAAAGTTAGAAAAAGAGGAAAAGGAAAGGCAGGTGTATGAATTGAAGAAAGAGGGAAGTGGGAGAGGTAATGAGAATTTAGGATTGAATGATAGAGGCGGGAAGTGTAGAGGATAAGAACGTGTGAGATTAAAGGAAGGATATGTAGGATCAGTGAAGAGATGTGTAGGTTCATTCTCGTAGGCCAGACGTTTCTTTTGAATTTCGGAAAATGTGAGTAATAAAGTGCGAAAAAATGTTAAAAGTGTTCAAATGTATTAAATTTTTAGTTTTTAATACTGAGAGCGTATCATTATCAGATAATTGCAAACTTAATTGAGAATTGAATTTTGAATACTTTAATTTTGAACGAAGGAATTGAAAAATGCTAATCATGTAATTGAGAAGCTTAAAGGAACGAATGAGATTTTAATTTCTAAAGGGCCTGTAAGCTTAATATTATTTGGCTTTGAATAAGTAGAAAATATGAACAATAAATGTTAAAGTTTTAAAGCACTAGCTGTGGTTATAGAACATAATTTGGAACTATTCCTACTGGAAGTCATCAGTTTAATTACTCAGTAGTTTACCAGTTCATATAGCTTTTAGATATTACGATGTAGGTATAAACTTTTAGAAATAAATTAGGCTAGGTGCCTATACGATATATAACACAAACTAGAGACAATATTCCGAAATAATGGTTAATTTCATTATGTGCCAGTAGGAGGCACATAATATCCTCATCGTTCTGAAGTTATTTGCGAAATTATTATTATTATTATTATTATTATTATTATTATTATTATTATTATTATTATTATTATTATTATTATTATTATTATTATTATTATTATTATTATTATTATTATTATTATTATTATTATTATTATTATTATTATTATTATTATTATTATTATTATTATTATTATTATTATTATTATTATTATTATTATTATTATTATTATTATTATTATTATTATTATTATTATTATTATTATTATTATTATTATTATTATTATTATTATTATTATTATTATTATTATTATTATTATTATTATTATTATTATTATTATTATTATTATTATTATTATTATTATTATTATTATTATTATTATTATTAAACATTACTTTAATGTAATGTGTAATGTAATGCGTTGCCAGGTCATGTTTTTTGGCACACATTATACTCATGTGTCCGACAAAAATGGTCTTTGTAACGTCGAAGGTTTCCTGCACCATTTAGTCCTTAGCGGTCTTTTGCCATCATGAATTACTGTACTGTGTTGTTAGATGTACTAAATGGCAAAGCGAGAAAACGTATGGACAAAAATTCGCAACATAGAGATGTTTAGCTCAGCTTATCGCACATACACGGTAAGTCCCGTGTATGTATACTCTGTTCAGTTGAAATCATGTCTTCTGGACAGCAATGTGTCATATCGGCAGGCGCGAGAAAACATATCCTACAGACACGCGCAGCTTCCAATCGCTCTATTTGGGTTTCGTAACTTACTGTACATCAACCTACTAATATTTCACTATTCTAATCGACCAGATAAGACCTGATAAGGGACGATGGCAGCGCTGGTCACCTGAAGGTCGATACGACTCAACGCTTTGTGGAGTAATAGAATGAACTGATGGACTTCCGCTATAGTCTTTCTGTACTCTTTATTTTGGGTGATCTTTTGTCGTGTTATCGAAATATCAAATTCAGCATTTACCTCACACTTCAGGAGATCATAGGAAGGGAGGGGAGGAAAGAAAAATAAATCAGATTGGCAGTAGAATCACCGCACAAGTGTAAACTTTCCACCTACCATCTGAATATCTCGATCTTGCTCTTGTTTTTACTCATTCTGCTATTTATTTAGCTGACTGCATTACATCTGTAGCAATGCAGCAAACAGGATTTTGATTTATGGGCGTTCTATAACTGCTTTGGTTCTCACCTTCTACAAGGTCGTGAAGGAACGCTTAAGTTTGCTCAGAGGTATCTTTATCTGGCTTGAGTTTATTTTAGTGCCGTAAACATACAACACGGAACCACTTGTGATGGAAGCCATACTAAAGATCTTTACCCTCGAAAAAACTCATCGCCCTCCTCCGGGTTTGGATCTGCGACCTCGGAAAGCAGAGGTTAGCAAGTTAAACTACGGGGGACGGCATAACCATGGGGAGCTACTAAGCATAATGATAATGTAAACATTAATAATAACAATAATAATCATATGTGAAATAGATTATATGACAAGATACAGCAAGGAAAAATAGTCGATCTATTCTAGCAAGGCCCTTGTTCACAAGTTTCCTATGAACTGCATGTGCGAGGTAAATCTCAAGTAGAAATATCATGATCAAAATGCTTGTAGTGGCACGTGAATCTAAAAATAGCTCTAACGGTGGGACCAGAGCTGGCGCTGTTTACCTTGCATTTGAATTAATAAATTTTAATTAAGGTAACTGTCGCCTCAGGGCTTCTCGCGAATTCCTGACGTCCACCCTTCAAGTGTGCCGACAGACGTAACAGATTGCATCACGAACATAGTAGTACCATCCAGTTGCGTGTCTTGATAATTGCGTACTCAATACCGTCTGCCTACTTCCCTAGAAATGGCGCACGTGTGCTCCTTATTGGGTCCAAGCCACTTCCAAATGCGATGGGCGAATGAGATTCCGCAATCATCTCTATGTGCAAATTGCGTCGCTTACGCACCATAGACGTCAGAGGTTCATACGTTGACCCAGGAGTCATTAAACCTTCGGTCTGAAATTTCATTAAGTCTACACAGAAATCACTTGGGCTCTATTCAAAAATATAATTCTAGAATATTCAACCCTGTTTTAAGGGCTAGTACTAAATTTTGTGCCGTTCCATGCCTCCAGTATCTGAGTATTTTGTAATTGATTTGTGGCGCATTTACAGAATATTATGTCTATTATATACACATTCACGTGCTAAAAGATATAGAAGGCTAACTTTCGTACCATAAGATATTATATGCACATTGCTTTCTATAGCATGATACTCAAATATACGAGGGCCGTTCAGAAAGTAACCTCCGATCGGTCACAGTGCGGGTAGTGGGGGGAGTAGCGACGCCATCTGTGCATTCACGCACTCAGCAGGTCAGTCGGCATCAAACCGTGGTCAAGTGAACGTCGTATCTGCGCTAGTTTAGTGTTTGTGGCCGTTTGAAATGTGTGCTGCAATAGAAAACCCCGCCAAATGTGAAGTGCGTGCTGTTAAAAGGTTTTTTACAGCCAAAGGATATTCTGCAGCAGCTATTCATCGTGAGCTTTGTGCCGTGTACGGACCAAGAGTTATGAGTGAAGGAGTGGTCCGTGAATGGATACGTTTATTTAAAAGTGGACGAGAAAACGTTCATGATGAAGAGAGGAGTGGTAGACCATCATTGGTGACGGACGAACTCGTTCAGACAGTTGATGCAAAAGTTCGTGAAAACCGACGTTTCACAATGTCGGAGTTGTCTACTGATTTTCCACAGATGACGACGAAGAGCTCAAAGATGCGGTCACAGGCTGGCTCCAGGCACAAGCGGGTGATTTTTATGCAGAAGGAATTTCAAAGCTTGTGAACAGATACGATAAGTGCCTCAATCGTTATGGAGACTATGTAGAAAAATAGTGCAAAGATGTAGTTGTAAGATGCATATATTAAAATATTTTTATTTAACTTGGTGAATTTTTTGCAATCAACCGGAGGTTACTTTCTGAACGGCCCTCGTATATATATATATATATATATATATATATATATATATATATATATATATATATATATATATATATATTAAGAGGACGCTATAAATTATTCCCTTACTGCCCGTCTCGGTAGCGTAGATGGCAGTGTCTGCCTCAGGTTCAAGAGGTCCCGAGTTGGAATCTCGGTCAGGGTGGGTTACCTGTATAAGGATTTTTCCGAGGTTTTCCCTCATCCTTAAAGATGTCGGCTAACTCTAAGCTCTCTGGAACCCGAGCTCATTTGAGCACCATTTCACCCATTTTCTTCATCGTCGGATGTGACTTGACGTTGGAGGACGTAAATTAAAAAAAAAACCTCTCTTACTTGTTTTTGATAAATATTACTTAAGTTAAAACACATTGCATTTAAATTCAAAATGACACTGGCGGAACCAATATTTATTTTGTAAAAATGAATATTTATTCATATTATTAAAGTTGAAATTGCAAGAAAACATAAAAACAACCAACATCTTACACGATCTCTTTCCTGCTCTTCTTCGAGACATTCTTACAAAATCTTTAATTTTCTACATTTTGTTAATCGAGATAAATTATCAGCATATATTTACACATTCGTCGCAGGTAGAAGAACAATAAGACAGGCGATATCACATTTCTAAAACGCGTACCATTCGACCCTAGAATTCGACATTCCTTGCATGACCATTCCGTTAACAGGAAAATCTTATAAAATGTTTTATCTCCATAAAACTATGTTTGATAGTAAACTTCGTGCTATAATGGTGTCTAGTTTCTACCACATCCACGTATTTTAACAAAAATTCTCTTCTTGGTTAACGGGAATTTCAAAGCTTGTATTTTCGGTACCCATCGCATTATTGGGTGGAATGTATATGGAATGTATACTTGCTCTACCTATTACAGGTAAGTAGTAGAGAAGGTGGTAAGAATATCGTCGTGGTTGATAAAGAGATTGATGTTAACTATAACATCGGATTTTAATAACTTTGTGTTCTTCTACAATGGAAAGGCTACTATAAGTATCCTTCAAAAATTATCCGTAAAACTCTAGTAGCAATACTCTAACAAGCTTTAGACATACGCCGGAAAGTCTGCAACAATTCCAGACTAGAGGATCCGTAGAGTAGTCATGTTTCCATAAAGACCCGCATTTAATGCAGCTAAGCTTAAAAGCGAATCCCATCTAACTCAATGGCAGAGGTAGAAAGTGTAACGTTAATGCCTTAGTCTAAGGAGAATGGGGAAGCTCTGCGATGTCATCCAAATCATCCTCTGCTTCGCTCGTGTAAAGAATAATAACAATTTCAACTGATTTTTGTTTATGCTACCACTGCCTCACGTCACCAGCTTATCCCCCTTTAACCGACTTTCCCGCATCCCGCAACCACACAGAGCTTGGTCTCGTACAGTACTTTACTTCTCTGCAACCAACGACACACTGACTTTCACGTGTACAAGTTTGCGCATGTAACAGTTGGATGGCTCGCATACTGGAATAGCCACCGTTGCCAGGGACTTTATGGAAGTACGACTACTCTAGCACTGCTGGAGCTGCCTAGAAAGAACGATAAAACTGAAACTCATTCTTTTCCAAAGATCTCTAAATGATGTATTACCAGTGCGAGAGTAAGGATATGTTACATGTTGCTAATATAACAAAAGCATGTGTATAAGTTTTAATTATTGAGTATTTTAATTCATAAAGTAGACAATACAACTGAATGACCAGGATGATCAGGTAAGTAATCACTATACATTTAACTTTAAACATTTGCAGAGAAGTTGAAACGTTTTTTTGGCGCACACTATTTACATATATTACAATAAGAGATTTGTAAGGACCTTAGGAAAAGTTAATTCATGGCTTTGGAAATACTGGGCAAATAATGTCTAAATAGCCACATGAAAAGGTTATGATGAAAAGTAATGCTACAATGGTAAGATCAAAAATGCCATAGAAGAATTGTATCTTAAGGTCTTTAAACGTTGTCTAAATACCGAGGAAAAGAAAATGACAGTGAAAAGCAATACTATCAATTTAATATCCAATATCACTGAAGGATTGCTACGTAAGGTCTTCATCCAGAAGATGTGTCAGTCATTTTACTTACTCCTTTTCTCATGTAGTTGCAGGTAGTATCAGCACATTACACACACTTCTGGATTCATTATTACTGGAGGTCTAAAAACCCCTGACGCTGCAGTAAGCGTTCTGGAAGCGTTCTGAAGGATACGGGAGATGCAGCAAGTCAGTTCAGCAATCCGAGTTTAGACAGCAGTAGAAGCGAGTTCCTCATGAAGAGCACTGACAAAGGACTATGGAACAGGTGATTATTGTTTTTGGAAGCAAAATAAAGTAACGAACGATTAAGGTAATTTATTTCTTTGCCACAATGGTAACAGGAAGAGTCGTGGTGGGTGGTACAGAAATATCAAGATAGAGGTTTCTTTTTAGTTACACTACCCTCTCCCAATCGTTCGCTAGCGTTTCCATATAATTATACTCAGGAAGTTATGGAAATGTGGAATCGTAAAGAACTGAAGCCAACAGCCGATTATCTATTTTTTAGAAAACATAAGCTAAAAAAGAATTTTATGTCTTCCAGACTCCGAAACACGGAAAAGTAACAAAAAACGGTAATCTTTTGTATTTCAGAACAAGTGCTGTACACCTACGTATGACTGATAATGAATTTCGATCTGAATCGTTTCGTGTACATTCACATTATAGGCGTCCCAGTATGGTGCGATTCGTATTCCTGCGCTGTAGCTACTTGCATTGAGTTTCAGCTACGAGGCAAAGAGTCGCGATGACACAGTGGCGCGGTATGGCTTTAAAGCTGTTGACACGGTGTGTGTCAGACCACGCAGTTATCCTGTCCTATTCCCAACATCCTCAAATTACCAGTTTTAAGTTAATGGTAGTCAAGTTTATCACCAGAGGAGGATTGCCTGATTCTTGCTGCCATGGTCAAAGATGAGAACAAAACTCTTCCTACACAAGTCATATTTCTGTATAACCGGCTGATGTTGACGAGTTCCATTTGAGCTTTTGGAGTGCATGGCGGAACAGACAAAACATGTAACGCGTGTGTCTTTGGGAACTTCAATACTGCAAAATGCAATGCACGTGGGAGTTTATGGCGCACAAATTGCATGCGAGTTGCTCATTGTTTTTGTTCTTACTTGAGGGCAGTAATATGTCAACATACTTTGGTGGCAGATTCTTAAATTAATAAGCGTTGCTCTAGTTCCACTTTTTATACCAGTGTGTAATTGTTTATAGCTAACAGTTTTTTTGAAAACTAAACTTTCTAAATCAACTTCCTATGCACCAAATGGGCCTAATATTTCTTGTACGTATCCATAATTCCAGCTAAAATAAATCATATAAAGGGAATACAGTGCGCCATTGCAATACCACGTTGAAACCTTGTAAAACTGTACTTTTTCGTTGAGTTCTGATTGCTC